>JAUIMM010001725.1:0-105435 GCA_031769625.1 Taudactylus pleione
TACCTCTAACACCATATTCTATACTATGTACATCTATACACCATATTATATACTATGTACCACAATACACCACATTCTATACTATGTACCACTATACACCATATTCTATACTATGTGCCTCTATACACTATCTTCTATACTATGTACCAGTATACACCACATTCTATACTATGAACCACTATACACCATATTCTATACTATGTACCTCTATACACCATGTTCTTCACTATGTACCACTATACAGCTCTACACCACATCGATACTATGTACCACTATACAGCTCTACACCACATTCTATACTATGTACCACTATACACCATATTTTATACTATGTAACACTATACACCATATCTATTCTATGTACCACTATACACCACATTCTATACTATGTACCATTATACAGCTTTACACCACAATCTATACTATGTACCACTATACAACATATTCTATACTATGTACCACTATACACCATATTCTATATTTTGTACCTCTATACACCATATTCTATACAATGTACCGCAATACACCATATTCTATACTATGTACCACTATTCACCTTATTCCATACTATGTACCACAATACACCATATTCTATACTATGTACCTCTATACACCATATTCTATACTATGTAACACTATACACCATATTCTATACTATGTACCACAGTACAGCTCTACACCATATTCTATACTATGTACCACTATACAACACGACACCATATTCTATACTATGTACTACTATACAGCTCTACATCATATTCTATACTATGTACTACTATAAACCATATTCTATACTATGTACCACTATACAGCTCTACACCACATTCTATACTATGTACCACTATACAGCTCTACACAGTATTCTGTACTATGTAATACTGTACACCACATTCTATGCTATGTACCACTATACAGCTCTACACCATATTCTATACTATGTCCCACTATACCACACTACACATATTCTATACTAAGTACCACTATATAGCTCTACAACATATTCTTTACTATGTACCTCTATACACCAGTTTCTATACTATGTACCACTATACACAACATTCTATACTATGTACCACTACACCACATTCTATACTATGTACCACTATGTACCACTATACACCACATTCTATACTATGAACCACTGTACACCATATTCTATACTATGTACCTCTATACACATATTCTATACTATATACCACTATACACCATATTCTATACTATGTACCACTATACAGCTCTACACCACATTCTATACTATATACCACTATACACCATATTCTATACTATGTAGCACTATACACCATATTATATACTCAGCACAACTATACAGCTCTACACCAAATTCTATACTATGTACCACTATACACCATATTCTATACTATGTACCACTATACAGCTCTACACCCTATTCTATACTATGTACCACTATACAACAGTACACCGTATTCTATACTAGTACCACTATACAGCTCTACAAAATATTCTATACTATGTTCCACTATACATCATATTCTATACTATGTACCACTATACATTATATTCTATTCTATGTACCACTATTCAGCTCTACAAAACATTCTATACTATGTACCACTATACACCATATTCTATACTTTGTACCACTATACAGCTCTACACACATTCTGTACTATGTACCACTATGTAGCTCTACACCAAATTCTATAGCTTGTACCACTATACATCACATTCTATACTATGTACCACTACACCACTTCTATACTATGTACCACTTTGTACAACAATACACCACATTCTATACTATATGACAACTATACCCCATATTCTATACTATGTACCTCTATACACCATATTCTATACAATGTACCACAATACACCATATTCTATACTATGTACCACTATACACCGAATTCGATACTATGTACCACTATACACCATATTCTATACTATGTACCTCTATACACCATATTCTATACTATGTACCACTATACACCATATTCTATACTATGTACTACAATACAGATCTACACCTTATTCTATACTATGTACCACTATACACCATATTCTATACTATGTACCATTATACACCATATTCTATACTATGTACTACAATACAGATCTACAACACATTCTATACTATGTACCTCTATACACCATATTCAAGACTATGTACCACTATACAGCTCTAGACCACTTTCTATACTATGTACCACTATACAGCTCTATACCATTCACCACTATACACCACATTCTATACTATGTACCACTATACACCATATTCTATACTATGTGCCTCTATACACTATCTTCTATACTATGTACCAGTATACACCACATCTATACTATGAACCACTATACACCATATTCTATACTATGTACCTCTATACACCATGTTCTTCACTATGTACCACTATACAGCTCTACACCACAATCGATACTATGTACCACTATACAGCTCTACACCACATTCTATACTATGTACCACTATACACCATATTTTATACTATGTAACACTATACACCATATTCTATTCTATGTACCACTATACACCACATTCTATACTATGTACCATTATACAGCTTTACACCACAATCTATACTATGTACCACTATACAACATATTCTATACTATGTACCACTATACACCATATTCTATACTTTTTACCTCTATACACCATATTCTATACAATGTACCGCAATACACCATATTCTATACTATGTACCACTATTCACCTTATTCCATACTATGTACCACAATACACCATATTCTATACTATGTACCCTCTATACACCATATTCTATACTATGTAACACTATACACCATATTCTATACTATGTACCACAGTACAGCTCTACACCATATTCTATACTATGTACCACTATACAACACGACACCATATTCTATACTATGTACTACTATACAGCTCTACATCATATTCTATACTATGTACTACTATAAACCATATTCTATACTATGTACCACTATACACCATATTCTATACTATGTACCACTATACAGCTCTACACCACATTCTATACTATGTACCACTATACAGCTCTACACAGTATTCTGTACTATGTAATACTGTACACCACATTCTATGCTATGTACCACTATACAGCTCTACACCATATTCTATACTATGTCCCACTATACCACACTACACCATATTCTATACTAAGTACCACTATATAGCTCTACAACATATTCTTTACTATGTACCTCTATACACCATTTTCTATACTATGTACCACTATACACAACATTCTATACTATGTACCACTACACCACATTCTATACTATGTACCACTATGTACCACTATACACCACATTCTATACTATGAACCACTGTACACCATATTCTATACTATGTACCTCTATACACAATATTCTATACTATATACGACTATACACCATATTCTATACTATGTACCACTATACAGCTCTACACCACATTCTATACTATATACCACTATACACCATATTCTATACTATGTAGCACTATACACCATATTATATACTCAGCACAACTATACAGCTCTACACCAAATTCTATACTATGTACCACTATACACCATATTCTATACTATGTACCACTATACAGCTCTACACCCTATTCTATACTATGTACCACTATACAACAGTACACCGTATTCTCTACTATGTACCACTATACAGCTCTACAAAATATTCTATACTATGTTCCACTATACATCATATTCTATACTATGTACCACTATACATTATATTCTATTCTATGTACCACTCTTCAGCTCTACAAAACATTCTATACTATGTACCACTATACACCATATTCTATACTTTGTACCACTATACAGCTCTACACCACATTCTGTACTATGTACCACTATGTAGCTCTACACCAAATTCTATACTTTGTACCACTATGACATCACATTCTATACTATGTACCACTACACTACATTCTATACTATGTACCACTTTGTACAACAATACACCACATTTCTATACTATATACAACTATACCCCATATTCTATACTATGTACCTCTATACACCATATTCTATACAATGTACCACAATACACCATATTCTATACTATGTACCACTATACACCGAATTCATACTATGTACCACTATACACCATATTCTATACTATGTACCTCTATACACCATATTCCATACTATGTACCACTATACACCATATTCTATACTATGTACTACAATACAGATCTACACCTTATTCTATACTATGTACCACTATACACCATATTCTATACTATGTACCATTATACACCATATTCTATACTATGTACTACAATACAGATCTACAACACATTCTATACTATGTACCTCTATACACCATATTCAAGACTATGTACCACTATACAGCTCTAGACCACTTTCTATACTATGTACCACTATACAGCTCTATACCATTCACCACTATACACCACATTCTATACTATGTACCACTACACCACATTCTATACTATGTACCACTTTGTACCACTCACTATACACCACATACTATTCTATGTACCACTATACCCCATATTCTATACTATGTACCTCTATACACCATATTCTATACTATATACCACTACACACCATATGCTATACGATGTACCACTATACAGCTCTACACCACATTCTATACTATATACCACTACACACCACATTCTAGACTATGTACTACTATACACCACATCGTATACTATGTACCATTATACAGCTCTTCACCACATTCTATACTATGTACCACTATACACCATAATCTATACTATTTACCACTATACACCATATTCTATACGATATGCCATTATACAGCTCTACCCAATATTCTGTACTATATATCAGTGTACAGCTCTGCCCATATTCTATACTATGTACCACTATACACCATATTCTATACTATGTACCACTATACACCACTATTCTATACTATGTACCACTATACAGCTCTACAACACATTCTATATTATGTAACACTATACACCATATTCTATACTGTGTACCACTATACAGCTTCTACACCACATTCTATACTATGTACCACTATACAGCTCTACACCACATTCTATACTATGTACCACTATACAGCTCTAAACCATTTACAAATATACACCACATTCTATACTATGTACACTACACCACATCTATACTATGTACCACTATACACCATATTCTATACTATGTACCTCTATACACCATATTCTATACAATGTACCACAATACACCATATTCTATACTATGTACCACTTATACACCAAATTTTATACTTTGTACCTCTATACACCATATTCTATACATTGTACCACTATACACCATATTCTATACTATGTACCACAATACAGCTCTACACCATATTCTATACTATGTCCACTATACCACACTACACCATATTCTATACTAAGTACCACTATATAGCTCTACAACATATTCTTTACTATGTACCTCTATACACCATTTTCTATACTATGTACCACTATACACCACATTCTATACTATATACCACTATACCTCCACATTCTAGACTATGTACTACTATACACCATATTCTATACTATGTACCTCTATACACCATATTCTATACTATATACCACTATACACCACATCCTATACTATGTACCATTAGACAGCTCTTCACCACATTCTATACTATGTACCACTATACACCACATTCTATACTATTTACCACTTATACATCATATTCTATACTATGTACCACTATACAGCTCTACCCATATTCTATGCCATGTACCACTATACAGCTCTACACCATATTCTATACTTTGTTCCACTGTACAACACTACACCATATTCTATACTAAGTACCACTATACAGCTCTACAACATATTCTTTACTATGTACCACTATACACCATATTCTATACTATGTACCACTATACAGCTCTACACCACATTCTATACTAAGTACCTGCTACACACAATATTCTATATTATGTACCACTATACAGCTCTACACCACATTCTATACTATGTACCACTATACAGCTCTACACCACATTCTACATATGTACCACTACACCACATTCTATACTATGTACCACTATGTACCACTATACACCACATTCTAGACTATGTTCTACTATACACCATATTCTATACTATGTACCTCTATACACCATATTCTATACTATATACCACTATACAACACATCCTATACTATGTAGCATTATACAGCTCTTCACCACATTCTATACTATGTACCAATATACCACCATATTCTATACTATTTACCTTTATACACCATATTCTATACTATATACCACTATTAACCATATTCTATACAATGTACCACTATACACCATATTCTATACGATATACCACTATACAGCTCTACCCCATATTCTGTACTATGTTATATACCACTACACACCATATTCTATACTATGAACCACTATACAGCTCCACACCATATTCTATACTATTTACCACTATACACCATATTCTATACTATGTAACACTATAAACCTCTACACTATATTCTATCTATGTACCACTATACATTTCTATACCGCATTCTATACTATGTACAACTGTACAGGTCTACACTATATTCTATACTATATACTACTATAGACCACATTCTATACTAAGTACCTCTATACATCATATTCTATAGTATGTAGCACTATACACCACATTATTTACTATGTACCACTATACAGCTCTACACCATATTCTATACTATGTACCACTATACACCATATTCTATACTATGTACCACTATTCAGCTCTACACCACTTCTATACTATGTACTGCTATACATCATATTCTGTGTACCACTATACACCATATTCTAGACTATGTACCTCTATAAACCATATTCTATAATATGTACCTCTATACACCATATTATATACTATGTACCACTATACACCACATTCTATACTATGTTCACTATACACCATATTCTATACTATGTTTTCTCTATACACTATATTCTCTACTATGTACCACTATACACCTCATTCTATACTATGTACCACTATACACATTTTCTATACTATGTACCACTATACAGCTCTACACCATATTCTTTACTATGTAACACTTATACATCATATTCTATACTATGTACCACTATACAGCTCTACATCACATTCTATACTATGTACCACTATACACCATATTCTATACTATGTACCTCTTTACACCATATTCTATACTATGTACCTCTATACAACATATCTAGACTTTGTACCACTTTACACCATATTCTATACTATATACCACTATACAGCTCTACCCCATATTCTATGCCATGTACCACTATACAGCTCTGCACCACATTCTATACTATGTACCACTGTACAGCTCTACACCATATTCTATACTATATACTACTATACACCACATTCTATACTATGTACCACTATAAACCATATTCTATACTATGTAACACTATACACCACATTCTATACTATGTACCACTATACAGCACTACACCATATTTTATACTATGTACCAATATTCAGCTCTACACCATGTTCTATACTATATACCACTATACACCATATTCTATACTATGTACCACTATAAACATCATTCTATACTATGTACCACTATACACCATATTCCATACTATGTACCACTATACACCATATTCTATACTATGTACCACTATACACCATATTCTATACTATGTCCCACTATACAACACTACACCTTATTCTATACTATGTACCACTATACAGCTCTACACCATATTCTATACTATGTACCACTATACAACATATTCTATACTATGTACCACTATACAGCTCTACAACACATTCTATACTATGTACCTCTACACACCATATTCTATACTATGTACCACTATACAGCTCTACACCACATTCTATACTATGTACCACTATACAGCTCTACACCATATTCTATACTATGTACTACTATACACCACATTCTATACTATGTACCACTATACAGCTCTACACCATACACCACTATACACCACATTGTACATATGTACCACTACACCACATTCTATACTATGTACCACTATGTACCACTATACACCACATTCTATACTATGTACCACTGTACACCATATTCTATACTATGTACCTCTATACACAATATTCTATACTATATACCACTATACACCATATTCTATACTATGTACCACTATACCGCTCTACACCACATTCTATACTATATACCACTATACACCATATTCTATACTATGTAGCACTATACACCATATTCTATACTACGCACAACTATACAGCTCTACACCATATTCTATGCTATGTATAACTATACACAATACTCTATACTATGCACCACTATACAGCTCTGCACCAAATTCTATACTATGTACCTCTATATACCATATTCTTTACTATGTACCACTATACACCATATTCTATACTATGTACCACAATACAGCTCTACACCCTATTCTATACTATGTACCACTATACAACACTACACCCTATTCTATTCTATGTATCACTATACAGCTCTACACCATATTCTATACTATGTACCACTATACCCCGTTTTCTATACTATGTACCTCTATACACCATATTCTATACAATGTACCACAATACACCATATTCTATACTATGTACCACTATACACCGAATTCCATACTATGTACCACTATACACCATATTCTATACTATGTACCACTATACACCATATTCTATACTATGTACTACATTACAGATCTACACCATATTCTATACTATGTACCACTATACACCATATTCTATACTATGTACCATTATACACCATATTCTATACTATGTACCACTATACAACATATTCTATACTATGTACTACATTACAGATCTACACCATATTCTATACTATGTACCACTATACACCATATTCTATACTATGTACCATTATACACCATATTCTATACTATGTACCACTATACAGCTCCACAACACATTCTATACTATGTACCTCTATACACCATATTCAAGACTATGTACCACTATACAGCTCTAGACCACATTCTATACTATGTACCACTACACCACATTCTATACTATGTACCACTTTCTACCACTATACACCACATTCTATACTATGTACCCTTATACCCAATATTCTATTCTATGTACCTCTATACACCATATTCTATACTATATACCACTATACACCATATTCTATACGATGTACCACTATACAGCTCTACACCACATTCTATACTATATACCACTACACACCACATTCTAGACTATGTACCATTATACAGCTCTTCACCACATTCTATACTATGTACCTCTATACACCATAATCTATACTATTTACCACTATACACCATATTCTATACGATATACAACTATACAGCTCTACCCCATATTCTGTACTATGTATCACTATACAGCTCTACACCATATTCTATAATATGTTCCACTATACACCATATTCTATACTATGTACCACTATACACCATATTCTATACTATGTACCACTATACAGCTCTACAAAACATTCTATACTATGTAACACTATACACCATATTCTATACTATTTACCACTATACAGCTCTACACCACATTCTATACTATGTACCACTATACAGCTCTACACCACATTCTATACTATGTACCACTATACCACATTCTATACTATGTACCACTATACACCATATTCTATACTATGTACCTCTTTACACCATATTCTATACAATGTACCACAATACACCATATTCTATACTATGTACCACTATACACCGTTTTCCATACTATGTACCACTATACACCATATTCTATACTATGTACCACTATACACCATATTCTATACTATGTACCACAATACAGCTCTACACCATATTCTATACTAAGTACCACTATACAGCTCTACAACATATTCTATACTATGTACCACTATACACCGTTTTCCATACTATGTACCACTATACACCATATTTTATACTATGTACCTCTATACACCATATTCTATACTATGTACCACTATACACCATATTCTATACTATGTACCACTATACAGTTCTACAACACATTCTATACTATGTACCTCTACACACCATATTCTATATTATGTACCACTCTACAGCTCTACACCACATTCTATACTATGTACCACTATACAGCTCTACACCATATTCTATACAATGTACTACTATACACCACATTCTATACTATGTACCACTATACAGCTCTACACCATACACCACTATACACCACATTCTACATATGTACCACTACACCACATTCTATACTATGTACCACTATGTACCACTATACACCACATTCTATACTATGTACCACTATACCCCATATTCTATACTATGTACCTCTATACACCATATTCTATACGATGTACCACTATACAGCTCTACACCACATTCTATACTATATACCACTATACTCAACATTCTAGACTATGTACTACTATACACCATATTCTATACTATGTACCTCTATACACCATATTCTATACTATATACCTCTATACACCACATCCTATACTATGTACCATTATACAGCTCTTCACCACATTCTATACTTTTTACCACTATGCACCATATTCTATACTATTTACCTCTATACACCATATTGTATACTATATACCACTATTAACCATATTCTATACAATGTACCACTATACACCATATTCTATATGATATACAACTATACAGCTCTACCCCATATTCTGTACTATGTATATACCACTATACACCATATTCTATACTATGAACCACTATACAGCTCTACACCATATTCTATACTATTTACCACTATACACCATATTCTATACTATGTAACACTATAAACCTCTACACTATATTCTATGCTATGTACCACTATACAGCTCTATACCACATTCTATACTATGTACAAATGTACAGGTCTACACTATATTCTATACTATATACTACTATAGACAACATTCTATACTAAGTACCTCTATACATCATATTCTATAGTATGTAGCACTATACTCCACATTCTATACTATGTACCACTATACAGCTCTACACCATATTCTATACTATGTACCACTATACACCATTTTCTATATTGTGTACCACTATTCAGCTCTACACAACATTCTATACTGTGTACCGCTATACATCATATTCTGTGTACCACTATACACCATATTGTAGACTATGTAACACTATACACCATATTCTATACTATGTACCTCTATACACCGTATTATATACTATGTACCACTATACACCACATTCTATACTATGTACCACTATACACCATATTCTATACTATGTTCCTCTATACACTATATTCTATACTATGTACCACTATACACCATATTCTATACTATGTACCACTATTCAGCTCTACACAACATTCTATACTGTGTACTGCTATACATCATATTCTGTGTACCATTATACACCATATTGTAGACTATGTAACACTATACACCATATTCTATACTATGTACCTCTATACACCGTATTATATACTATGTACCACTATACACCACATTCTATACTATGTACCACTATACACCATTTTCTATACTATGTACCACTAAACAGCTCTACACCATATTCTATACTATGTACCACTATACAACACTACAACATATCCTATACTATGTACTAATATACAGCTCTACACCGTATTCTATACTATGTACTACTATACACCACATTCTATACTATGTACCACTATACCACATTCTATACTATGTACCACTATATACCACTATACACCACATTCTATACTATGTACCACTATACACCATATTCTATACTATGTACCTCTATTCACCATATTCTATACTAAGTACCACTATACACCATATTCTATACTATATACCACTATGCAGCTCTACACCAAATTCTATACTATATACCACTATACACCATATTCTATAATATGTTCCTCTATACACTATATTCTATACTCAGCATCACTATACAGCTCTACACCATATTCTATGCTATGTATCACTCTACACAATACTCTATACTATGCACCACTATACAGCTCTATAACAAATTCTATACTATGTACCTCTATATATCATATTCTATACTATGTACCACTATACAGCTCTATACCAAATTCTACACTATGTACCATTATACAGCTATACACCACATTCTATACTATGTACCACTATACATCATATTCTATACTATGTACCACTATACAGCTCTACATCACGTTCTATACTATGTACCACTATACACCATATTCTATACTATGTACCTCTATACACCATATTCTATACTATGTACCTCTATACAACATATTCTAGACTATGTACCACTTTACAACATATTCTATACTATATACCACTATACAGCTCAACCCCATATTCTATGCCATGTACCACTATACAGCTCTGCACCACAATCTATACTATGTACCACTGTACAGCTCTACACCATATTCTATACTATATACTACTATACACCACATTCTATACTATGTACCACTATAAACCATATTCTATACTATGTAACACTATACACCACACTCTATACTATGTACCACTATACAGCTCTACACCATATTTTATACTATGTACCAATATTCAGCTCTACACCATGTTCTATACTATATACCACTATACACCATATTCTATACTATGTACCACTATAAACAACATTCTCTACTATGTACCACTATACACCATATTCTATACTATGTACCACTATACACCATATTCTATACTATGTACCACTATACACCATATTCTATACTATGTACCACTATACAACACTACACCTTATTCTATACTATGTACCACTATACAGCTCTACACCAT
The DNA here is from genome assembly GCA_031769625.1 of Taudactylus pleione. Lineage (NCBI taxonomy): Eukaryota > Metazoa > Chordata > Amphibia > Anura > Myobatrachidae > Taudactylus > Taudactylus pleione. Next base: position 12,730 of record JAUIMM010001725.1, read on the forward strand.
ATTCTATACTATGTACCACTATACACCATATTCTATACTATGTACCACTATACAGATCTACAACACATTCTATACTATGTACCTCTACACACCATATTCTATACTATGTACCACTATACAACACTACACCTTATTCTATACTATGTACCACTATACAGCTCTACAACATATTCTATACTATGTACCACTATACACCATATTCTATACTATGTACCACTATACAGCTCTACACCACATTCTATACTATGTACCACTATACAGCTCTACACCATATTCTATACTATGTACTACTATACACCACATTCTTAACTATGTACCACTATACAGCTCTACACCATACACCACTATACACCACATTCTACATATGTACCACTACACCACATTCTATACTATGTACCACTATGTACCACTATACACCACATTCTATACTATGTACCACTATACCCCATGTTCTATACTATGTACGTCTATACAACATATTCTATACTATGAACCACTATACACCATATTCTATGCGATGTACCACTATACAGCTGTACACCACATTCTATACTATATACCACTATACTCCACATTCTAGACTATGTACAACTATACACCATATTCTATGCTATGTACCACGAAACTCCACATCCTATACTATGTACCATTATACAGCTCTTCAACACATTCTATACTATGTACCTCTACACACCATTTTCTATACTATGTACCACTATACAACACTACACCTTATTCTATACTATATACCACTATTAACCATATTCTAGACGATGTACCTCTATACACCATATTCTATACTATGTACCACTATACACCACATTCTATACTATGTACCACTATACACCATATTCTATACTATGTGCCTCTATACACTATATTCTATACTATGTACCACTATACACCACATTCTATACTATGTACCACTATATACCATATTCTATACTATGTACATCTATACACCATTTTCTATACTATGTACCACTATACAGCTGTACACCACAATCGATACTATATACCACTATACAGCTCTATACCACATTCTATACTATGTACCACTATACACCATATTCTAGTCTATGTACCACTATACACCACATTCTATACTATGTACCATTATACAGCTTTACACCACAATCTATACTATGTACCACTATACAACATATTCTATACTATTTAGCACTATACAGCTCTACACCACATTCTATACTATATACCTCTATACACCATATTCTATACCATGTACCACTATACACCATATTCTATACTTTGTACCTCTATACACCATATTCTATACAATGTTCCACAATACACCGTATTCCATACTATGTACCACTATACACCATATTCTATACTATGTACATCTATACACCATATTCTATACTATGTACCACAATACAGCTCTACACCATCTTCTATACTATGTACCACTATACAACACTACAACATATTCTATACTATGTACCACTATACAGCTCTACATCATATTCTATACTATGTAATACTATAAACCATATTCTATACTATGTACCACTATACACCATTTTCTATAGTATGTACCACTATACAGCTCTACACCGTATTCTGTACTATGTAATACTGTACACCACATTCTATGCTATGTACCACTATACAGCTCTACACCATTAACCACTATACACCACATTCTATACTATGTACCACTACACCACGTTCTATACTATGTACCACTATGTACCACTATATACCACATTCTATATTATGTACCACTGTACACCATTTCTATACTATGTACCTCTATACACAATATTCTATACTATATACCACTATACACCATATTCTATACTATGTACCACTATACAGCTCTACACCACGTTCTATACTATATACCACTATACACCATATTCTATACTATGTAGCACTATACACCATATTCTATACTCAGCACAACTATACAGCTCTACACCAAATTCTATTCTATGTACCTCTATATACCATATTCTATACTAAGAACCACTATACACCATATTCTATACTATATACCACAATACAGCTCTACACCATATTCTATACTATGTACCACTATACAACACTACACCCTATTCTATACTATGTACCACTATACAGCTCTACACCATATTCTATACTATGTACCACTATACACCATATTCTATACTATGTTCCACCATACACTATATTCTATACTATGTACCACTATACAGCTCTACAACACATTCTATACTATGTACCACTATACTCCATATTCTATACTATGTACCACTATACACCATATTCTATACTATGTTCCACCATACACTATATTCTATACTATGTACCACTATACAGCTCTACAACACATTCTATACTATGTACCACTATACACCATATTCTATACAATGTACCACAATACACAATTTTCTATACTATGTGCCACTATACACTGTATTCCATACTATGTACCACTATACACCATATTCTATACTATGTACCTCTATACACCATATTCTATACTATGTACCACTATACACTATATTCTATACTATGTACCACTATACAGCTCTACAACACATTCTATACTATGTACCACTATACTCCATATTCTGTACTATGTACCACTATACAGCTCTACACCACATTCTATACTATGTACCACTTTGTAGCTCTACACCAAATTCTATGCTATGTACCACTATACACCATATTCTATACAATGTACCACAATACACAATTTTCTATACTATGTACCACTATACACTGTATTCCATACTATGTACCACTATACACCATATTCTATACTATGTACCTCTATACACCATATTCTATACTATGTACCACTATACACCATATTCTATACTATGTACCACTATTCAGCTCTACACCACATTCTATACTATGTACCGCTATACATCATATTCTATGTACCACTATACACAATATTCTAGACTATGTAACACTATACACCATATTCTAGATGATGTACCTCTATACACCATATTCTATACTATGTACATCTATACACCATATTCTATACTATGTACCACTATACACCAAATTCTACACTATGTACCACTACACACCATATTCTATACTATGTGCCTCTATACACTATATTCTATACTATGTACCACTATACACCACATTCTATACTATGTACCACTATACACCATATTCTATACTATGTACCTCTATACACCAGTTTAAATACTATGTACCACTATACAGCTCTACACCACAATCGATACTATGTACCACTATACAGCTCTTCACCACATTCTATACTATGTACCACTATACCCTATATTTTATACAATGTAACACTATACACCATATTCTATTCTATGTACCACTATACACCACATTCTATACTATGTACCATTATACAGCTTTACACCACAATCTATACTATGTACCACTATACAACATATTCTATACTATTTAGCACTATACAGCTCTACACCACATTCTATACTATGTACCTCTATACACAATATTCTATACTATGTACCACTATACACCATATTCTATACTTTGTACCTCTATACACCATATTCTATCCAATGTACCACAATACACCGTATTCCATACTATGTACCACTATACACCATATTCTATACTATGCACATCTATACACAATATTCTATACTATGTACCACAATACAGCTCTACACCATATTCTATACTATGTACCACTATACAACATTACACCATATTCTATACTATGTACCACTATACAGCTCTACATCATATTCTATACTATGTACTACTATAAACATATTCTATACTATGTACCACTATACACCATATTCTATACTATGTACTACTTTACAGCTCTACACCACATTCTATACTATGTACCACTATACAGCTCTACACCGTATTCTGTACTATGTAATACTGTACACCACATTCTATGCTATGTACCACTATACTGCTCTACACCATTAACCACTATACACCACATTCTACTCTATGTACCACTACACCACGTTCTATACTGTGTACCACTATGTACCACTATACACCACATTCTATATTATGTACCACTGTACGCCATATTCTATACTATGTACCTCTATACACAATAATCTATACTATATACCACTATACACCATATTCTATACTCTGCACAACTATACAGCCCTAAACCATATTCTATGCTATGTATCACTATACACAATACTCTATACTATGCACCACTATACAGCTCTACAACAAATTCTATACTATGTACCTCTATATACCATATTCTATACTATGTACCACTATACACCATATTCTATACTATGTACCACAATACAGATCTACACCATATTCTATACTATGTACCACTATACAACACTACACCCTATTCTATACTATGTACCACTATACAGCTCTACACCATATTCTATACTATGTACCACTATAAACCATATTCTATACTATGTACCACCATACACTATATTCTATACTATGTACCACTATACAGCTCTACACCACATTCTATACTATGTACCACTTTGTAGCTCTACACCAAATTCTATACTATGTACCACTATACACCATATTCTATACAATGTACCACAATACACCATATTATATACTATGTACCACTTAACACCGTATTCCATACCATGTACCACTATACACCATATTCTATATTATGTACCTCTATACACCATATTATATACTATGTACCACTATACACCATATTCAATACTATGTACCACAATACAGATCTACACCATATTCTATACTATGTACCACTATACACAATATTCTGTACTGTGTACCATTATACACCATATTCTATACTATATACCACTATACAGCTCTACAACACATTCTATACTATGTACCTCTATACACCATATTCAATATTATGTACCACTTTACAGCTCTAGACCACATTCTATACTATGTACCACTATACAGCTCTACAACATTCACCACTATACACCACATTCTATACTATGTACCACAACACCACATTCTATACTATGTACCACTATACACCACATTCTATACTATGTACCACTAAACCCAATATTCTATACTATGTACCTCTATACACCATATTCTATACTTTATAGCACTATACACCATATTCTATACAATGTACCACTATACAACTCTACATCACATTCTATACTATATACCACTATACACCATATTCTATACTATGTACCACTATACACCATAATCTATACTATTTACCTCTATACACCATATTCTATACGATATACAACTATACAGCTCTACCCCATATTCTGTACTATGTATATACCACTATACACCATATTCTGTGCTATGAACCACTATACAGCTCTTCACCATATTCTATACTATTTACCACTATACAACATATTCTATACTATGTACCATTATACACTATATTCAATACTATGTACCACTATACACCATATTCTATTCTATATACCACAATACACCATATTCTATACTATGTACCATTATACACCATATTCTATACTATGTATCACTATACACCATATTCAATACTATCTACCACTATACAGCTCTACACCATATTCTATACTATGTACCACTATACAGATCTACACCACATTCTATACTATGTACCACAATATTCCACATTCTATACTATGTACCACTATACAGCTCTACACCATAATCTATACTATGTACCACTATACACCACATTCTAGACTATGTACTACTATACACCATATTCAATATTATGTTCCTCTATACACCATATTCTATACTATATACCACTATACACCACATCCTATACTATGTACCATTATACAGCTCTTCACCAGATTCTATACTATGTACCACTATACACCATATTCTATACTATTTACCTCTATACATCATATTCTATACTATATACCACTATTAACCATATTCTATACAATGTACCACTATACACCATATTCTATACGATATACAACTATACAGCTCTGCCCCATATTTTATACTTTGTATATACCACTATACACCATATTCTATACTATGAACCACTATACAGCTCTACACCATATTCTATACTATTTACCACTATACACCATATTCTATACTATGTACCACTATAAACCTCTATTCTATATTCTATGCTATGTACCACTATACAGCTCTATACCACATTCTATACTATGTACAACTGTACAGCTCCACACCATATTTTATACTATGTAGCACTTTACACCACATTCTATACTATGTACCACTATACAGCTCTACACCACATTCTCTACTTTGTACCACTATACAACATATTCTATACTATGTTGCACTTTACACCATATTCTAGACGATGTACCTCTATACACCATATTCTATACTATGTACATCTATGCACCATATAATATATTATGTACCACTATACACCACATTCTATACTATGTACCACTATACACCATAGTCTATATTATGTGCCTCTATATACTATATTCTATACTATGTACCTCTATACACCACATTCTATGCTATGTACCACTATACACCATATTCTATACTATGTACCTCTATACACCATTTTCTATACTATGTACCACTATACAGCTCTACACCACAATCGATACTATGTACCACTATACAGCTCTACACCACATTCTATACTATGTACCACTATACACCATATTTTATACTATGTTACACTATACACCATATTCTATTCTATGTACCACTATACACCACATTCTATACTATGAACCATTATACAGCTTTACACCACAATCTATACTATGTATCTCTATACACCATATTCTATACTATTTAGCACTATACAGCTCTACACCACATTCTATACTATGTACCTCTGTACACCATATTCTATACTATGCACCACTATACACCATATTCTATACTTTGTACCTCTATATACCATATTCTATACAATGTACCACAATACACCATATTCTATACTATGTACGACTATACACAGTATTCCATACTATGTACCACTATACATCATATAAAATATAATGTACATCTATACATCATATTCTATACTATGTACCACAATACAGCTCTACACCATATTCTATACTATGTACCACTATACAACACTACACCATATTCTATACTATGTACCACTATACAGCTCTCCATCATATTCTATACTATGTACTACTATAAACCATATTCTATACTATGTACCACTATACACCATATTCTATACTATGTACCACTATACAGCTCTACACCACATTCTATACTATGTACCACTATACAGCTCTACACCGTATTCTGTATTATGTAATACTGTACACCACATTCTATGCTATGTACCACTATACAGCTCTACACCATTAACCACTATACACCACATTCTATACTATGTACCACTACACCACATTCTATACTATGTACCACTATGTACCACTATACACCACATTCTATATTATGTACCACTGTACACCATATTCTATACTATGTACCTCTATACACAATATTCTATACTATATACCACTATACACCATATTCTAAACTATGTACCACTATACAGCTCTACACCACATTCTATAATAAATACCACTATACACCATATTCTATACTATGTAGCACTATACACCATATTCTATACTCCGCACAACTATACAGCTCTACACCATATTCTATGCTATGTATCACTATACACAATACTCTATAATAAGCACCACTATACAGCTCTACACCAAATTCTATACTATGTACCTCTATATACCATATTCTATACTATGTACCACTATACACCATATTCTATACTATGTACCACAATACAGCTCTACACCATATTCTATACTATGTACCACTATACAGCTCTACATCATATTCTATACTATGTACTACTATAAACCATATTCTATACTATGTACCACTATACACCATATTCTATACTATGTACCACTATACAGCTCTACACCACATTCTATACTATGTACCAGTATACAGCTCTACACCGTATTCTGTACTATGTAATACTGTACACCACATTCTATGCTATGTACCACTATACAGCTCGACACCATTAACCACTATACACCACATTCTATACTATGTACCACTATACAGCTCTACACCATTCACCACTATACACCACATTCTATACTATGTACCACTACACCAAATTCAATACTATGTTCCACTTTGTACCACTATACACCACATTCTATACTATGTACCACTATACACCACATTCTATACTATGTACCACTATACACCATATTCTATACTTTGTACCTCTATATACCATATTCTATACAATGTACCACAATACACCATATTCTATACTATGTACCACTATACACAACATTCTATACTATGTACCACTCTACCCCATATTCTATACTATGTACCTCTATTCAACATATTCTATACTATGTACCACTATACACCATATTCTATACTATGTACCACTATACAGCTCTACACCACATTCTATACTATGTTCCACTAAACAGCTCTACACCTTATTCTATACTATGTACTACTATACACCATATTCTATGCTATGTACCACTATACACCATATTTTATACTATGTACCACTGTACAGCTCTACACCACATTCTATACTATGTACCACTAAACAGCTCTACACCTTATTCTATACTATGTACTACTATACACCACATTCTATACCATGTAGCACTATACACCATATTCTACACTCCGCACCACTATACGGCTCTACACCAAATTCTATACAATGTACCTCTATATACCATATTCTATACTATGTACCACTATACACCATATTCTATAATATGTACCACAATACAGCTCTACACCATATTCTAGAGTATGTACCACTTTACAACACTACACCATATTCTATACTATGTACCACTATACAGCTCTACACCATATTCTCTACTATATACCACTATAAACAACATTCTATACTATGTACCACTATACAACACATTCTATACTATGTACCACTATACAGATCTACACCATATTTTATACTATGTACCAATATTCAGCTCTACTCCATGTCCTATACTATATACCACTATACACCATATTCTATACTATGTACCACTATATACAACATTCTATACTATGTACAACTATACACCATATTCTATACTATGTACCACTACACACCATATTCTATACTATATACCACTATACAACATATTCTAGACTATGTATCACTTTACACCATATTCTATTCTATATACCACTTAACAGCTCTACCCCATATTCTATGCCATGTACCACTATACAGCTCTGTACCACATTCTATACTATGTACCACTATACAGCTCTACACCAAATTCTATACTATATACCACTATACAGCATATTCTGTACTATGTAGCACTATACACCATATTCTATACTCTGCACCACTATACAGCTCTACACCATATTCTATGCTATGTATCACTCTACACAAAACTCTATACTATGCACCACTATACAGCTCTACACCAAATTCTATACTCTGTACCTCTACATACCATATTCTAGACTATGTACCACCATACAGCACTATACCAAATTCTACACTATGTACCATTATACAGCTCTACACCACATTCTATACTATGTACCACTATACATCATATTCTATACTATGTACCACTATACAGCTCTACATCACATTCTATACTATGTACCTCTATACACCATATTCTATACTCTAAACCTCTATACAACTTACTCTAGACTATGTACCACTTTACACCATATTCTATACTATTTACCACTATACAGCTCTACACCATGTTCTATACTATGTACCACTATACACCACATTCTATGCTATGTACCACTATACACCATATTCTAAACTATGTACCACTATACACCATATTCTATACTATGTACCACTATACACCACATTCTATTCTATTTACCACTATACACCATATTCTATACTATGTACCACTATACACCATATTCTATACTGTGTACCACTATACACCATATTCTATACTATATACCACTATACACCATATTCTATACTATGTACCACTATACACCATATTCTATACTATGTACCACTATACAGTTCTATACCAAATTCAATACTATGTACCATTAGACAGCTCTACACCACATTCTATACTATGTACCACTATACATCATATTCTATACTATGTACCACTATACAGCTCTACATCACATTCTATACTATGAACCACTATACACCATATTCTATACTATATACCTCTATACACCATATTCTATACTATGTACCTCTATACAACATATTCTAGACTATGTACCAATTTACACCATATTCTATACTATATACCACTAAACAGCTCTACCCCATATTCTATGCCATGTACCACTATACAGCTCTGTACCACATTCTATACTATGTACCACTATACAGCTCTACACCATATTCTATACTATATACTAGAATACACCACATTCTACACTATGTACCACTATACACCATATTCTATACTATGTACCACCATACACTATATTCTATACTATGTACCACTGTACAGCTCTACAACACATTCTATACTATGTACCACTATACTCCATATTCTATACTATGTACCACTATACAGCTCTACACCACATTCTATACTATGTACCACTTTGTAGCTCTACACCAAATTCTATACTATGTACTACTATACACCATATTCTATACAATGTACCACAATACACCATATTCTATACTATGTACCACTATACACTGTATTCCATACTATGTACCACTATACACCATATTCTATACTATGTACCTCTATACACCATATTCTATACTATGTACCACTATACACCATATTCTATACTATGTACCACTATACACTGTATTCCATACTATGTACCACTATACACCATATTTTATACTATGTAACACTATACACCATATTCTATTCTATGTAACACTATACACCACTTTCTATACTATGTACCATTATACAGCTTTACACCACAATCTATACTATGTACCACTATACACCATATTCTATACTTTGTACCTCTATACACCATATTCTATACAATGTACCACAATACACCGTATTCCATACTATGTACCACTTTACACCATATTCTATACTATGTACATCTATACACCATATTCTATACTATGTACCACAATACAGCTCTACACCATATTCTATACTATGTACCACTATACAACACTACAACATATTCTATACTATGTACCACTATACAGCTCTACATCATATTCTATACTATGTACTACTATAAACATATTCTATACTATGTACCACTATACACCATATTCTATACTATGTACTACTTTACAGCTCTACACCACATTCTATACTATGTACCACTATACAGCTCTACACCGTATTCTGTACTATGTAATACTGTACACCACATTCTATGCTATGTACCACTATACTGCTCTACACCATTAACCACTATACACCACATTCTACTCTATGTACCACTACACCATGTTCTATACTGTGTACCACTATGTACCACTATACACCACATTCTATATTATGTACCACTGTACGCCATATTCTATACTATGTACCTCTATACACAATAATCTATACTATATACCACTATACACCATATTCTATACTCTGCACAACTATACAGCCCTAAACCATATTCTATGCTATGTATCACTATACACAATACTCTATACTATGCACCACTATACAGCTCTACAACAAATTCTATACTATGTACCTCTATATACCATATTCTATACTATGTACCACTATACACCATATTCTATACTATGTACCACAATACAGATCTACACCATATTCTATACTATGTACCACTATACAACACTACACCCTATTCTATACTATGTACCACTATACAGCTCTACACCATATTCTATACTATGTACCACTATAAACAATATTCTATACTATGTACCACCATACACTATATTCTATACTATGTACCACTATACAGCTCTACAACACATTCTATACTATGTACCACTGTACTCCATATTCTATACTATGTACCAGTATACAGCTCTACACCACATTCTATACTATGTACCACTTTGTAGCTCTACACCAAATTCTATACTATGTACCACTATACACCATATTCTATACAATGTACCACAATACACCATATTATATACTATGTACCACTTAACACCGTATTCCATACCATGTACCACTATACACCATATTCTATATTATGTACCTCTATACACCATATTATATACTATGTACCACTATACACCATATTCAATACTATGTACCACAATACAGATCTACACCATATTCTATACTATGTACCACTATACACAATATTCTGTACTGTGTACCATTATACACCATATTCTATACTATATACCACTATACAGCTCTACAACACATTCTATACTATGTACCTCTATACACCATATTCAATATTATGTACCACTTTACAGCTCTAGACCACATTCTATACTATGTACCACTATACAGCTCTACAACATTCACCACTATACACCACATTCTATACTATGTACCACAACACCACATTCTATACTATGTACCACTATACACCACATTCTATACTATGTACCACTATACCCAATATTCTATACTATGTACCTCTATACACCATATTCTATACTTTATAGCACTATACACCATATTCTATACAATGTACCACTATACAACTCTACATCACATTCTATACTATATACCACTATACACCATATTCTATACTATGTACCACTATACACCATAATCTATACTATTTACCTCTATACACCATATTCTATACGATATACAACTATACAGCTCTACCCCATATTCTGTACTATGTATATACCACTATACACCATATTCTGTGCTATGAACCACTATACAGCTCTTCACCATATTCTATACTATTTACCACTATACACCATATTCTATACTATGTACCATTATACACTATATTCAATACTATGTACCACTATACACCATATTCTATTCTATATACCACAATACACCATATTCTATACTATGTACCATTATACACCATATTCTATACTATGTATCACTATACACCATATTCAATACTATCTACCACTATACAGCTCTACACCATATTCTATACTATGTACCACTATACAGATCTACACCACATTCTATACTATGTACCACAATATTCCACATTCTATACTATGTACCACTATACAGCTCTACACCATAATCTATACTATGTACCACTATACACCACATTCTAGACTATGTACTACTATACACCATATTCAATATTATGTTCCTCTATACACCATATTCTATACTATATACCACTATACACCACATCCTATACTATGTACCATTATACAGCTCTTCACCAGATTCTATACTATGTACCACTATACACCATATTCTATACTATTTACCTCTATACATCATATTCTATACTATATACCACTATTAACCATATTCTATACAATGTACCACTATACACCATATTCTATACGATATACAACTATACAGCTCTGCCCCATATTTTATACTTTGTATATACCACTATACACCATATTCTATACTATGAACCACTATACAGCTCTACACCATATTCTATACTATTTACCACTATACACCATATTCTATACTATGTACCACTATAAACCTCTATTCTATATTCTATGCTATGTACCACTATACAGCTCTATACCACATTCTATACTATGTACAACTGTACAGCTCCACACCATATTCTATACTATGTAGCACTATACACCACATTCTATACTATGTACCACTATACAGCTCTACACCACATTCTCTACTTTGTACCACTATACAACATATTCTATACTATGTTGCACTTTACACCATATTCTAGACGATGTACCTCTATACACCATATTCTATACTATGTACATCTATGCACCATATAATATATTATGTACCACTATACACCACATTCTATACTATGTACCACTATACACCATAGTCTATATTATGTGCCTCTATACACTATATTCTATACTATGTACCTCTATACACCACATTCTATGCTATGTACCACTATACACCATATTCTATACTATGTACCTCTATACACCATTTTCTATACTATGTACCACTATACAGCTCTACACCACAATCGATACTATGTACCACTATACAGCTCTACACCACATTCTATACTATGTACCACTATACACCATATTTTATACTATGTAACACTATACACCATATTCTATTCTATGTACCACTATACACCACATTCTATACTATGAACCATTATACAGCTTTACACCACAATCTATACTATGTATCTCTATACACCATATTCTATACTATTTAGCACTATACAGCTCTAAACCACATTCTATACTATGTACCTCTGTACACCATATTCTATACTATGCACCACTATACACCATATTCTATACTTTGTACCTCTATATACCATATTCTATACAATGTACCACAATACACCATATTCTATACTATGTACGACTATACACAGTATTCCATACTATGTACCACTATACATCATATTAAATATTATGTACATCTATACACCATATTCTATACTATGTACCACAATACAGCTCTACACCATATTCTATACTATGTACCACTATATACAACACTACACCATATTCTATACTATGTACCACTATACAGCTCTACATCATATTCTATACTATGTACTACTATAAACCATATTCTATACTATGTACCACTATACACCATATTCTATACTATGTACCACTATACAGCTCTACACCACATTCTATACTATGTACCACTATACAGCTCTACACCGTATTCTGTATTATGTAATACTGTACACCACATTCTATGCTATGTACCACTATACAGCTCTACACCATTAACCACTATACACCACATTCTATACTATGTACCACTACACCACATTCTATACTATGTACCACTATGTACCACTATACACCACATTCTATATTATGTACCACTGTACACCATATTCTATACTATGTACCTCTATACACAATATTCTATACTATATACCACTATACACCATATTCTAAACTATGTACCACTATACAGCTCTACACCACATTCTATAATATATACCACTATACACCATATTCTATACTATGTAGCACTATACACCATATTCTATACTCCGCACAACTATACAGCTCTACACCATATTCTATGCTATGTATCACTATACACAATACTCTATAATAAGCACCACTATACAGCTCTACACCAAATTCTATACTATGTACCTCTATATACCATATTCTATACTATGTACCACTATACACCATATTCTATACTATGTACCACAATACAGCTCTACACCATATTCTATACTATGTACCACTATACAGCTCTACATCATATTCTATACTATGTACTACTATAAACCATATTCTATACTATGTACCACTATACACCATATTCTATACTATGTACCACTATACAGCTCTACACCACATTCTACACTATGTACCAGTATACAGCTCTACACCGTATTCTGTACTATGTAATACTGTACACCACATTCTATGCTATGTACCACTATACAGCTCGACACCATTAACCACTATACACCACATTCTATACTATGTACCACTATACAGCTCTACACCATTCACCACTATACACCACATTCTATACTATGTACCACTACACCAAATTCAATACTATGTTCCACTTTGTACCACTATACACCACATTCTATACTATGTACCACTATACACCACATTCTATACTATGTACCACTATACACCATATTCTATACTTTGTACCTCTATATACCATATTCTATACAATGTACCACAATACACCATATTCTATACTATGTACCACTATACACAACATTCTATACTATGTACCACTCTACCCCATATTCTATACTATGTACCTCTATTCAACATATTCTATACTATGTACCACTATACACCATATTCTATACTATGTACCACTATACAGCTCTACACCACATTCTATACTATGTTCCACTAAACAGCTCTACACCTTATTCTATACTATGTACTACTATACACCATATTCTATGCTATGTACCACTATACACCATATTTTATACTATGTACCACTATACAGCTCTACACCACATTCTATACTATGTACCACTAAACAGCTCTACACCTTATTCTATACTATGTACTACTATACACCACATTCTATACTATGTAGCACTATACACCATATTCTACACTCCGCACCACTATACGGCTCTACACCAAATTCTATACTATGTACCTCTATATACCATATTCTATACTATGTACCACTATACACCATATTCTATAATATGTACCACAATACAGCTCTACACCATATTCTAGAGTATGTACCACTTTACAACACTACACCATATTCTATACTATGTACCACTATACAGCTCTACACCATATTCTCTACTATATACCACTATAAACAACATTCTATACTATGTACCACTATACAACACATTCTATACTATGTACCACTATACAGATCTACACCATATTTTATACTATGTACCAATATTCAGCTCTACTCCATGTCCTATACTATATACCACTATACACCATATTCTATACTATGTACCACTATATACAACATTCTATACTATGTACAACTATACACCATATTCTATACTATGTACCACTACACACCATATTCTATACTATATACCACTATACAACATATTCTAGACTATGTACCACATTACACCATATTCTATTCTATATACCACTTAACAGCTCTACCCCATATTCTATGCCATGTACCACTATACAGCTCTGTACCACATTCTATACTATGTACCACTATACAGCTCTACACCAAATTCTATACTATATACCACTATACAGCATATTCTGTACTATGTAGCACTATACACCATATTCTATACTCTGCACCACTATACAGCTCTACACCATATTCTATGCTATGTATCACTCTACACATAACTCTATACTATGCAACACTATACAGCTCTACACCAAATTCTATACTCTGTACCTCTACATACCATATTCTAGACTATGTACCACCATACAGCACTATACCAAATTCTACACTATGTACCATTATACAGCTCTACACCACATTCTATACTATGTACCACTATACATCATATTCTATACTATGTACCACTATACAGCTCTACATCACATTCTATACTATGTACCTCTATACACCATATTCTATACTCTAAACCTCTATACAACTTACTCTAGACTATGTACCACTTTACACCATATTCTATACTATTTACCACTATACAGCTCTACACCATGTTCTATACTATGTACCACTATACACCACATTCTTTGCTATGTACCACTATACACCATATTCTAAACTATGTACCACTATACACCATATTCTATACTATGTACCACTTTACACCACATTCTATTCTATTTACCACTATACACCATATTCTATACTATGTACCACTATACACCATATTCTATACTGTGTACCACTATACACCATATTCTATACTATATACCACTATACACCATATTCTATACTATGTACCACTATACACCATATTCTATACTATGTACCACTATACAGTTCTATACCAAATTCAGTACTATGTACCATTAGACAGCTCTACACCACATTCTATACTATGTACCACTATACATCATATTCTATACTATGTACCACTATACAGCTCTACATCACATTCTATACTATGAACCACTATACACCATATTCTATACTATATACCTCTATACACCATATTCTATACTATGTACCTCTATACAACATATTCTAGACTATGTACCAATTTACACCATATTCTATACTATATACCACTAAACAGCTCTACCCCATATTCTATGCCATGTACCACTATACAGCTCTGTACCACATTCTATACTATGTACCACTATACAGCTCTACACCATATTCTATACTATATACTACTATACACCACATTCTACACTATGTACCACTATACACCATATTCTATACTATGTACCACCATACACTATATTCTATACTATGTACCACTGTACAGCTCTACAACACATTCTATACTATGTACCACTATACTCCATATTCTATACTATGTACCACTATACAGCTCTACACCACATTCTATACTATGTACCACTTTGTAGCTCTACACCAAATTCTATACTATGTACCACTATACACCATATTCTATACAATGTACCACAATACACCATATTCTATACTATGTACCACTATACACTGTATTCCATACTATGTACCACTATACACCATATTCTATACTATGTACCTCTATACACCATATTCTATACTATGTACCACTATACACCATATTCTATACTATGTACCACTATACACTGTATTCCATACTATGTACCACTATACACCATATTTTATACTATGTAACACTATACACCATATTCTATTCTATGTACCACTATACACCACTTTCTATACTATGTACCATTATACAGCTTTACACCACAATCTATACTATGTACCACTATACACCATATTCTATACTTTGTACCTCTATACACCATATTCTATACAATGTACCACAATACACCGTATTCCATACTATGTACCACTTTACACCATATTCTATACTATGTACATCTATACACCATATTCTATACTATGTACCACAATACAGCTCTACACCATATTCTATACTATGTACCACTATACAACACTACAACATATTCTATACTATGTACCACTATACAGCTCTACATCATATTCTATACTATGTACTACTATAAACCATATTCTATACTATGTACCACTATACACCATATTCTATACTATGTACCACTATACAGCTCTACACCACATTCTATACTAAGTACCACTATACAGCTCTACACCGTATTCTGTACTATGTACCACTATACACCATATTCTATACTATGTACCACTATACAGCTCTACCCCATATTCTATGCCATGTACCACTATACAGCTCTGTACCACATTCTATACTATGTACCACTATACAGCTCTACACCATATTCTATACTATATACTACTATACACCACATTCTATACTATGTACCACTATACACCATATTCTATACTATGTGACACTATAAACCACATACTATTCTATGTACCACTGTACACCACTACACCATATTTTATACTATACACCAATATTCTGCTCTACACCATGTTCTATACTATATACCACTATACACCATATTCTATACTATGTACCACTATAAACGACATTCTATACTATATACCACTATACACCTTATTCTATACTATGTATCACTATACACCACAATCTATACTATATACCACTATACAGCTCTATACCACATTTTATACTATGTACCATTATACAGCTCTTCACCACATTCTATACTATGTACCACTATACAACATATTCTATACTATGTACCACTATACAGCTCTTCATCACATTCTATACTATGTAACACTATACACCATATTCTATACTATGAACAACTATACAGCTCTACACCACATTCTATACAATGTACCACAATACACAATATACTATGTACCAATATACACCATATTCTATACTATGTACCACTATACACCATATTCTATACTATGTACCACTATACACCATATTCTATACTATGTACCTCTATACACCATATTCTATACTATGTACCACTATACACCATATTCTATACTATGTACCACTATACAGTTCTATACCAAATTCAATACTATGTACCATTAGACAGCTCTACACCACATTCTATACTATGTACCACTATACATCATATTCTATACTATGTACCACTATACAGCTCTACATCACATTCTATACTATGAACCACTATACACCATATTCTATACTATGTACCTCTATACACCATATTCTATACTATGTACCTCTATACAACATATTCTAGACTATGTACCAATTTACACCATATTCTATACTATATACCACTAAACAGCTCTACCCCATATTCTATGCCATGTACCACTATACAGCTCTGTACCACATTCTATACTATGTACCACTATACAGCTCTACACCATATTCTATACTATATACTACTATACACCACATTCTACACTATGTACCACTATACACCATATTCTATACTATGTACCACCATACACTATATTCTATACTATGTACCACTGTACAGCTCTACAACACATTCTATACTATGTACCACTATCCTCCATATTCTATACTATGTACCACTATACAGCTCTACACCACATTCTATACTATGTACCACTTTGTAGCTCTACACCAAATTCTATACTATGTACCACTATACACCATATTCTATACAATGTACCACAATACACCATATTCTATACAATGTACCACTATACACTGTATTCCATACTATGTACCACTATACACCATATTCTATACTATGTACCTCTATACACCATATTCTATACTATGTACCACTATACACCATATTCTATACTATGTACCACTATACACTGTATTCCATACTATGAACCACTATACACCATATTTTATACTATGTAACACTATACACCATATTCTATTCTATGTACCACTATACACCACTTTCTATACTATGTACCATTATACAGCTTTACACCACAATCTATACTATGTACCACTATACAACATATTCCATACTATTTAGCACTATACAGCTCTACACCACATTCTATACTATGTACCTCTATACACCATATTCTATACTATGTACCACTATACACCATATTCTATACTTTGTACCTCTATACACCATATTCTATACAATGTACCACAATACACCGTATTCCATACTATGTACCACTTTACACCATATTCTATACTATGTACATCTATACACCATATTCTATACTATGTACCACAAAACAGCTCTACACCATATTCTATACTATGTACCACTATACAACACTACAACATATTCTATACTATGTACCACTATACAGCTCTACATCATATTCTATACTATGTACTACTGTAAACCATATTCTATACTATGTACCACTATACACCATATTCTATACTATGTACCACTATACAGCTCTACACCACATTCTATACTAAGTACCACTATACAGCTCTACACCGTATTCTGTACTATGTACCACTATACACCATATTCTATACTATGTACCACTATACAGCTCTACCCCATATTCTATGCCATGTACCACTATACAGCTCTGTACCACATTCTATACTATGTACCACTATACAGCTCTACACCATATTCTATACTATATACTACTATACACCACATTCTTTACTATGTACCACTATACACCATATTCTATACTATGTGACACTATAAACCACATACTATTCTATGTACCACTGTACACCACTACACCATATTTTATACTATACACCAATATTCTGCTCTACACCATGTTCTATACTATATACCACTATACACCATATTCTATACTATGTACCACTATAAACGACATTCTATACTATATACCACTATACACCTTATTCTATACTATGTATCACTATACACCACAATCTATACTATATACCACTATACAGCTCTATACCACATTTTATACTATGTACCATTATACAGCTCTTCACCACATTCTATACTATGTACCACTATACAACATATTCTATACTATGTACCACTATACAGCTCTTCATCACATTCTATACTATGTAACACTATACACCATATTCTATACTATGAACAACTATACAGCTCTACACCACATTCTATACAATGTACCACAATACACAATATACTATGTACCACTATACACCATATTCTATACTATGTACCACTATACACCATATTCTATACTATGTACCACTATACACCATATTCTATACTATGTACCTCTATACACCATATTCTATACTATGTACCACTATACACCATATTCTATACTATGTACCACTATACACTGTATTCCATACTATGTACCACTATACACCATATTTTATACTATGTACCACTATACACCATATTCTATACTATGTACCTCTATACACCATATTCTATACTATGTACCACTATACACCATATTCTATACTATGTACCACTATACACCATATTCTATACTATGTACCACTATACAGCTCTACACCACATTCTATACTAAGTACCACTATACAGCTCTACACCGTATTCTGTACTATGTACCACTATACACCATATTCTATACTATGTACCACTATACAGCTCTACCCCATATTCTATGCCATGTACCACTATACAGCGCTGTACCACATTCTATACTATGTACCACTATACAGCTCTACACCATATTCTATACTATATACTACTATACACCACATTCTATACTATGTACCACTATACACCATATTCTATACTATGTGACACTATAAACCACATACTATTCTATGTACCACTGTACACCACTACACCATATTTTATACTATACACCAATATTCTGCTCTACACCATGTTCTATACTATATACCACTATACACCATATTCTATACTATGTACCACTATAATCAACATTCTATACTATATACCACTATACACCTTATTCTATACTATGTATCACTATACACCACAATCTATACTATATACCACTATACAGCTCTATACCACATTTTATACTATGTACCATTATACAGCTCTTCACCACATTCTATACTATGTACCACTATACAACATATTCTATACTATGTACCACTATACAGCTCTTCATCACATTCTATACTATGTAACACTATACACCATATTCTATACTATGAACAACTATACAGCTCTACACCACATTCTATACAATGTACCACAATACACAATATACTATGTACCACTATACACCATATTCTATACTATGTACCACTATACACCATATTCTATACTATGTACCACTATACACCATATTCTATACTATGTACCTCTATACACCATATTCTATACTATGTACCACTATACACCATATTCTATACTATATACCACTATACAGCTCTAACCTATATTCTATACCATGTACCATTACACCTTATTCTATACTATGTGCTATACACCATATTCTATACTATATACCACTATACACCATATTCTATACTATGTACCACAATACAGCTCTACATCATATTCTATATTATATACCACTATACACCATATTCTATACTATGTACCACTTTACACCACATTCTATACTATGTACCACTATACACCATATTCTATACTATGTACCACTATACACCATATTCTATACTATGTACCACTATACAACTCTACACCACATTCTGTACTATATACCACTATATACCATATTCTATACAATGTAGCACTATACACCATATTCTATACTACGTACCACTATACATCTCTTCACCATATTCTATGCTATGTATCACTATACATAATACTCTATACTATGCACCACTGTACAGCTATACACCATATTCTATACTATATACCACTATACACCATATTGTTTACTATGTACCACTATACAGCTCTACACCATATTCTATTCTATGTTTCACTATACAGCTCTACACAATATTCTATACTATGTAGATCTATACACCATATTCTATACTATGTACCTCTATACACCATATTCTATACTATATACCACTATACACCATATTCTATACTATGTACCACTATAAACCATATACAATGCTATAAACAACTATATAGCTCACCCCATATTCTATACTATGTACTACTATACACCATTTTCTATACTATGAACCACTATATAGCTCTACACCATATTCTATACTATATACCACTATACACAACATTCTATACTATGTACCACTATACACCATATTCTATACTATGTACTATTATACAGCTCTAAATCACATTCTATACTATGTACCACTATACACCACATTCTATACTATGTACCATTATACAGCTCAACACCACATTCTATACTATGTAATACTTTACACCATATTCTATACTATGTACCACTATACACCATATTCTATACTATGTACCACTATACAGCTCTACACCACATTATATACTATGTACCACTATACACCATATTCTATATACCACTATACACCACATTCTAGACTAATTACCACTATATACCATATTCTATACTATTTACCTCAATACACCATAATTTATACTATGTACCACTATACACCACATTCTATACTATGTAGCACTATACACCATATTCTATACTATGTACCACTATACACCATATTCTATACTATGTACCTCTTTACACCATATTCTATACTGTGTACCACTATTCAGCATATTCTATACTATGTACCACAATACACCATATTCTATAGTATTTACCACTATATACCATATTTTATACTATATACCACTATACACCATATTTTATACTATGTACCACTATACAACACATTCTATACTATGTAGCACTATACGCCATATTCTATAATATGTACCTCTATACAACATATTCTATACTATGTACCTCTATACACCATATTCTATACTATATACCACTATACACCATATTCTGTACAATGTACCACAATACACCATATTCTATACTATGTACCTCTATACACAATATTCTGTACAATGTACCACAATACACCATATTCTATACTATGTACCACTATACATCTCTACACCACATTCTATACTATGTTCCTCTATACACCATATTCTATACTATGTACCACTATACAGCTCTACACCACATTCTATACTATGTACCACTACACAGCTCTACACCGTATTCTATACGATGTACTGCTATACACCACATTCTATACTATGTACCACTATACAGCTCTACACCATTCACCACTATACACCACATTCTATACTATGTACCACTACACCACATTCTATACTATGTACCACTTTGTACCACTATACACCACATTCTATACTATGTACCACTATACACCATATTCTATACTATGTACCTCTATACACCATATTCTATACTATGTACCACTATACACCATATTCTATACGATGTACCACTATTCAGCTCTACACCACATTCTATACTATATACCACTATACACCACATTCTAGACTATGTACTACTATACACCACATCCTATACTATGTACCATTATACATCTCTTCACCACATTCTATACTATGTACCACTATACACCATAATCTATACTATATACCTCTAATCACCATATTCTATACTATATATCACTATTAACCATATTATATACAATGTACCACTAAACACCATATTCTATACGATATACAACTATACAGCTCTACCCCATATTCTGTACTATGTATATACCACTATACAGCATATTCTATACTATGAAGCACTATACAGCTCTACACCATATTCTATACTATTTACCACTATACACCATATTCTACGCTATGTACCACTATAAACCTCTACACTATATTCTATGCTATGTACCACTATACAGCTCTATACCACATTCTATACTATGTACAACTGTACAGCTCTACACCATATTCTATACTATATACTACTGTAGACCACATTCTATACTAAGTACCTCTATACACCATATTCTATAGTATGTAGCACTATACACAACATTCTTTACTATGTACCACTATACAGCTCTACACCACATTCTATACTATGTACCACTATACACCATATTCTATACTATCTACCACTATTCAGCTCTACAGCACATTCTATACTTTGTACCGCTATACATCATATTCTTTGTACCACTATACACCATATTCTAGACTATGTAATACTATACACCATATTCTAGATGATGTACCTCTACACACCATATTCTATACTATGTACCTCTATACACCATATTATATACTATGTACCACTATACACCACATTCTATACTATGTACCACTTTACACCATATTCTATACTATGTGCCTCTATACACTATATTCTATACTATGTACCACTATTCAACACATTCTATACTATGTACCACTATACACCATATTCTATACTATGTACCACTATACACCATATTCTATACTATGTACCTCTATACACCATATTCTATACTGTGTACCACTATACACCATATTCTGAACTATGTACCACAATACACCATATTCAATACTATTTACCACTATATACCATATTCTATACTATATGCCGCTATACAAAATATTTTTTACTATGTACCACTATACAACACATTCTATACTATGTACCACTATACACCATATTCTATACTATGTACCTCTACACACCATATTCTATACTATGTACCACTGTACACCACATTCTATACTATGTACCACTTTACACCATATTCTATACTTTGTACCTCTATACACTATATTCTATACAATGTACATAGTATAGAATATGGTGTATAGTGGTACATAGTATAGAATATGGTGTACTGTGATACATAGTATAGAATATGGTGTAAAGTGGTACATAGTATAGAATATGGTGTATAGAGGTACATAGTATAGAATATGGTGTATAGAGGAACATAGTATAGAATGTGGTGTAGAGATGTATAGTGGTACATAGTATAGAATGTGGTGTATAAAGGAACATAGTATAGAATGTGGTGTAGAGCTGTATAGTGGTACATAGTATAGAATGTGGTGTATAGTGGTATATAGTATAGAATGTGTTATAAAGCTGTACAATGGTACATAGTATAGAATGTGGTGTATAGTGGTACATAGTATAGAATATGGTGTATAGTGGTACATAGTATAGAATATGGTGTATAATGGTACATAGTATAGAATATGGTGTAGAGCTGTATTGTGCTACACAGCATAGAATATGGTGTATAGTGGTACATAGTATAGAAAATGGTGTATAGAGGTACATAGTATAGAATATTGTGAATTGTGATACATAGTATAGAATATGGTGTATAGTGGTACATAGTATAGAATATGGTGTATAGAGGTACATAGTATAGAATTTGGTGTATAGAGAAACATAGTATAGAATGTGGTGTAGAGATGTATAGTGGTACATAGGCCTAAAACGTGCATTTGCTGTTTTCTCTTAAACGCAACATGGGAGAAAAACCATTTCACATCACATTTGTGGGTCTTGGTCTTCAACACATCCAGTGAAATTTTGAGCTGTCTGTGTTTGCTACAAGAGGAGATATCACAAAGTATGCTCTTTTGTTGTTTTCATTGCTTTCAATGCATTTTGGCCTAAAACGTGCAACGTATAGTTATTCTATACTATGTACCACTATACACCATATTTTATACTATGTACCACTATACAGCTCTACACCACATTCTATACTATGTACCACTATACAGCTCTACACCGTATTCAATACTATGTACTGCTATACACCACATTCTATACTATGTACCACTATACAGCTCTACACCATATACCTCGATACACCACATTCTATACTATGTACCACTACACCACATTCTATACTATGTACCACTATGTACCACTATACACCACATTCTATACTATGTACCATTGTACACCATAATCTGGACTATGTACCACTATACATCTCTACACCACATTCTATACTATATGACACTATATATCATATTCTATACTATGTAGCACTATACACCATATTCTACACTCTGCACCACTATACAGCTCTACACCATATTCTATGCTATGTATCACTATACACAATACTCTATACTATGCACCACTATACATCTCTACACCAAATTCTATACTATGTACCTCTATATACCATATTCTATACTATGTACCACTATACACCATATTCTATAATATGTACCACAATACAGCTCTACACCATATTCTATACTTTGTAAAACTTTACAACACTACACCATATTCTATACTATGTACCACTATACAGCTCAACACCATATTCTATACTATGTACCACTATACACCATATTCTATACTATTTACCACTATACACCATATTCTATACTATGTACCAATATACAGCTCTACAACACATTCTATACTATGTACTGCTATACACCATATTCTATACTATGTACCACTATACAGCTCTACACCACATTCTATACTATGTACCACTATACAGCTCTACACAGTATTCTATACTATGTACTACTATACACCATATTCTATACTACGTACCTCTATACACCATATTCTACACAATGTACCACAGTACACCATATTCTATACTATGTACCACTAATACACCATATTTTATACTATGTACCTCTATAGACCATATTCTAATCTATGTACCACTATACACCATATTCTATACTATGTACCACAATACAGCTCTACACCATATTCTATACTATGTCCCACTAAACAACACTACACCATATTCTCTACTATGTACCACTATACAGCTCAACACCATATTCTATACTATGTACCACTATACACCATATTCTATACTATGTACCACTATACAGCTCTACAACACATTCTATACTATGTACTTCTACACACCATATTCTATACTATGTACCACTATACAGCTCTACACTACATTCTATACTATGTACCACTATACAGCTCTACACCGTATTCTATACTATGTACTACTATACACCACATTCTATACAATGTACCACTATACAGCTCTACACCATACACCACTATACACCACATTCTACATATGTACCACTATACCACATTCTATACTATTTACCACTATGTACCACTATACACCACATTCTATACTATGTACCACTATACCCCATATTCTATACTATGTACCTCTATACACCATATTCTATATTATGAACCACTATACACCATATTCTATATGATGTACCACTATATAGCTCTACACCACATTCTATACTATATACCACTATACTCCACATTCTAGACTATGTACTACTATACACCATATTCTATACAATGTACCTCTATACACCATAATCTATACTATATACCACTATACAGCACATCCTATACTATGTACCATTATACAGCTCTACACCATATTCTATACTATTTACCACTATACGCCATATTCTATACTATGTACCACTATAAACCTCTATTCTATGCTATGTACCACTATACAGCTCTATACCACATTCTATACTATGTACAACTGTACAGGTCTACACTATATTCTTTACTTAATACTACTATAGACCACATTCTATACTAAGTACCTCTATACACCATATTCTATAGTATGTAGCACTATACACCACATTCTATACTATGTACCACTATACAGCTCTACACCATATTCTATACTATGTACGACTATACACCATATTCTATACGATATATAACTATACAGCTCTACCCCATATTCTGTACTATGTATATACCACTATACACCATATTCTATACTATGAACCACTATACAGCTCTACACCATATTCTATACTATTTACCACTATACACCATATTCTATACTATGTACCACCATAAACCTCTACACTATATTCTATGCTATGTACCACTATACAGCTCTATACCACATTCTATACTATGTACAACTGTACAGGTCTATACTATATTCTATACTTAATACTACTATAGACCACATTCTATACTAAGTACATCTATACACTATATTTTATAGTATGTAGCACTATACACCACATTCTATACTATGTACCACTATACAGCTCTACACCATATTCTATACTATGTACCACTATACACCACATCCTATACTATGTACCATTATACAGCTCTTCACCACATTCTATACTATGTACCACTATACACCATATTCTATACTATTTACCTCTAAACACCATATTCTATACTATATACCACTATTAACAATATTCTATACAATGTACCACTATACACCATATTCTATACGATGTACAACTATACAGCTCTACCCCATATTCTGTACTATGTATATACCACTATACACCATATTCTATACTATGAACCACTATACAGCTCTACACCATATTCTATACTATTTACCACTATACACCATATTCTATACTATGTACCGCTATAAACCTCTACACTATATTCTGTGTTATGTACCACTATACAGCTCTATACCACATTCTATACTATGTACAACTATTCAGCTCTACACCATATTCTATACTATATACTGCTATAGACCACATTCTATACTAAGTACCTCTATACACAATATTCTATAGTATTTAGCACTATACACCACATTCTATACTATGTACCACTATTCAGCTCTACAGCACATTCTATACTTTGTACCGCTATACATCATATACTATGTACCACTATACACCATATTCTATACTATGAACCACTATACAGCTCTACACCATATTCTATACTATTTACCACTATACACCATATTCTATACTATGTACCACCATAAACCTCTACACTATATTCTATGCTATGTACCACTATACAGCTCTATACCACATTCTATACTATGTACAACTGTACAGGTCTATACTATATTCTATACTTAATACTACTATAGACCACATTCTATACTAAGTACCTCTATACACTATATTGTATAGTATGTAGCACTATACACCACATTCTATACTATGTACCACTATACAGCTCTACACCATATTCTATACTATGTACCACTATACACCACATTCTATACTATGTACCACTATACAGCTCTACACCACATTCTATACTATGTACCACTATACACCATATTCTATACTATGTAATACTATACACCACATTCTATACTATGTACCACTATACACCATATTCTATACTGTGTGCCTCTATACACTATATTCTATACTATGTACCATTATACAGCTTTATACCACTTTCTATACTATGTACCTCTATACACCACATTCTATACTATGTACCACTATACAGCTCTATACCAAATTCTATGCTATGTTCCTCTATACACATTATTTTATACTATGTACCACTATACAGCTCTACACCAAAGTCTATACTATGTACCACTATACACCACATTCTATACTATGTAACGCTATACACCATATTCTATACTATGTACCTCTATACACCATATTCTATACTATGTACCACTATAAACCATATTCTATACTATGTACCACAATACACCATATTCTATACTATGTACAACTATACACCATATTCTATACTATGTACCACTATACACCATATTCTATACTATGTACCACAATACAGCTCTTCACCATATTCTATACTATGTACCACTGTACAGCACTACACCATATTCTATACTATGTATCACTATACAGGTCTACACCATATTCTATACCATGTACCATTATACAACATATTCTATACTATGTACCACTTTACACCATATTCTAAACTATGTACCACTATACACTACATTCTATTCTATGTACCTCTATACACCATATTCTATACAATGCACCACTATTCACCATATTTTATACTATATACAACTATACAGCTCTACCCCATTTTCTTTACTCTGTACCACTATACACCATATTCTATACTATGTACCACTATATACCATATTCTATACTTTGTACCTCTATATACAATATTCTATACAATGTACCACATTACACCATATTCTATACTATGTACCACTATACACCGTATTCCATACTATGTACCACTATACACTATTTTCTATACTATGTACCTCTATACACCATATTCTATACTATATACCACTATACACCATATTCTATACTATGTACCACAATACAACTCTACCCCATATTGTGTACTATGTATATACCACTATACACCATATTCTTTACTATGAACCACTATACAGCTCTACACCATATTCTATACTATTTACCACTATACACCATATTCTATACTATGTACCACTATAAACCTCTACACTATATTCTGTGTTATGTACCACTATACAGCTCTATACCACATTCTATACTATGTGCAACTATACAGCTATACACCATATTCTATACTATATACTACTATAGACCACATTCTATACTAAGTACCTCTATACACAATATTCTATAGTATTTAGCACTATACACCACATTCTATACTATGTACCACTATACCGCTCTACACCACATTCTATACTATGTACCACTATACACCATATTCCATACTATGTAATACTATACACCATATTCTAGACGATGTACCTCTATCCACCATATTCTATACTATGTACCTCTATACACCATATAATATACTATGTACCACTATACACCATATTCTATACTATGTGAATCTATACACTATATTCTATACTGTGTACCATTATACAGCTTTATACCACTTTCTATACTATGTACCACTATACACCACATTCTATACTATGTACCACTATTCAGCTCTATACCAAATTCTATGCTATGTTCCTCTATACACGTTATTTTATACTATGTACCACTATACAGCTCTACACCAAATTCTATACTATGAACCACTATACACCACTTTCTATACTATGTAACGCTATACACCATATTCTATACTATGTACCACAATACACCATATTCAATACTATGTACAACTATACACCATATTCTATACTATGTACAACTATACACCATATTCTATACTATGTACCACTATACACCATATTCTATACTATGTACCACTATACACCATATTCTATACTATGTACCACTTTACACCATATTCTAAACTATGTACCACTATACAGCAATTCACCACAATCTATACTATGTACCACTACACACCATATTCTATACTATGTACCACTGTACAGCTCTACACGACATTCTAAACTATGTACCACTATGCAGCTCTACACCATATTCTATACTATGTACTACTATACACCACATTCTATACTATGTACCACTATACAGCTATACATCATATACCACTATACACCACATTCTATACTATGTACCACTATGTACCATTATACACTATTTTATATACTATGCACCAATACACACCATATTCTGTACTATGTGCCTCTATACACCATATTCTATACTATGTACCACTATACACCATATTCTCTACTATGTACCACAAAACAGCTCTACACAATACTCTAAACTATGTACCACTATACAGCTCTACACCATATTCTTTACTATGTGCCACTATACACCATATTCAATACTATGTACCACATTACACCATATTCTATACTATATACCACTATACACCACATTCTATACTATGTAATGCTATACACCATATTCTATACTATGTACCTCTATACACCATATTCTATACTATGTACCACTATACACCATATTCTCTACTATGTACCACAAAACAGCTCTACACAATATTTTAAACTATGTACCACTATACTGCTCTACACCATTTTCTGTACTATGTACCACTATACAGCTCTACACCATATTCTTTACTATGTACCACTATACACCATATTCAATACTATGTACCACTTTACACCATATTCTATACTATGTACCACTATACACCACATTCTATACTATGTACCTCTATACACCATATTATATACAATGTACCACTATACACCATATTCTATACTATATACAACTATACAGCTCTACCCCATTTTCTTTACTCTGTACCACTATACACAATATTCTATACTATGTACCACTTTATACCTTATTCTATACTTTGTACCTCTATATACAATATTCTTGGTGTATAGTGGTATATAGTATAAATTATGGTGTATTGAGGTACATAGTATAGAATATGGTGTATAGTGGTACATAGTCTAGAATGTGGTGTATAGAGGTACAAAGTATAGAATATGGTGTGCAGTGGTACAAAGTATAGAATGTGGTGTAGAGCTGTATAGTGGTATATAATATGGAATGAGGTGTATAGTGTTACATTTGATAGAATATGGTGTATAGTGGTACATAGTATAGAATGTGGTGTATAGTAGTATATAGTATAGAATATGGTGTAGAGCTGTATAGTGGTACATAGTATAGAATGTGGTATACAGCTGTATAGTGGTACATAGTATAGAATATGGTTGTAGAGGTGAATAGTGGTACATAGTATAGAATATGGTGTATAGTGGTATATAGTATAGAATATGGTGTAGAGCTGTATAGTGGTTCATAGTATAGAAAATGGTGTATAGTAGTACATAGTATAGAATATGGGGTGAGATATATAGTTGTTTATAGTATAGAATATGGTTTATAGTGGTACATAGTATAGAATATGGTGTATAGTGGTATAAAGTATAGAATATGGTGTATAGAGGTACGTAGTATAGAATATGGTGTATAGATGTACATAGTATAAAATATGGTGTATAGTGGTACATAGTCTAGAATATGGTGTATAGTGGTACAAAATATAGAATGTCGTGTACAGCTGTATAGTGGTACATAGTATAGAATATGGTGTAGAGCTGTATAGTGGTACATAGTATACAACAGTGTGTATAGTGGTATATAGTATAGAATATAGTGTATAGCTGTACAGTGGTGCATAGTATAGAGTATTGTGTATAGTGATACATAGCATATAATATGGTGTAGAGATGTATAGTGGTACATATTATAGAATATGGTGTATAGTGGTATATAGTACAGAATGTGGTGTAGAGCTGTATAGTGGTACATAGTATAGAATATGGTGTATAGTGCTACATAGTATAGAATATGGTGTATAGTGGTACATAGTATATAATGTGGTGTAAAGTGATACATAGTATAGAATATGGTGTATAGTGGTATATAATATAGAATATGATGTAGAGCTGTATTGTGGTACATAGTATAGAATATGGTGTTTAGTTGTACATAGTATAGAATGTGGAGTAGAGCTGTATAATGGTACATAGTATTGAATTTGGTGTAGTGTTGTATAGTGGTACATAGTATAGAATGTGGTGTAGTGGTACATAGTATAGAATGTGGTGTATAGTAGTACATAGTATAGAATACGGTGTAGAGCTGTATATTAGTACATAGTATAGAATATGGTGTAGTGTTGTATAGTGGTACATAGTATAGAATATGGTGTAGAGCTGTATAGTGGTACAAAGTATAGAAAATGGTGTATAGTGGGAAAAAGTATAGAATGTTGTGTATAGTGGTACATAGTATAGAATATAGTGTAGAGTTGTATAGTGGTACATAGTATAGAATATGGTGTTGAGCTGTATAGTGGTACATAGTATAGAATATGGTGTATAGTTTGTGGTACATAGCATAAAATATGGTGTAGAGCAGTATAGTGGTACATAGTATAGAATATGGTGCATAGTGATACATAGTGTAGAATATGGTGTAACATGATACATAGTATAGAATATGGTGTATAGTGGTACATGGTATAGATTATGGGGTAGAGCTGTATAGTGGTATATAGTATAGAATATGGTGTATAGTGGTACATAGTATAGAATATGGTGTATAGTGGTACATAGTATAGAATATGGTGTATAGTGGTACATAGAATATGGTGTATTGTGGTACATTGTATAGAATGTTGTTTTAAAGCTGTATAGTGGTACATAGTATTGAATGTGGTGTATAGTGGTACATAATATAGAATGTGATGAAGAGCTGTATAGTGGTACATAGTATAGAACATGTTGTATAATGGTACATAGTATAGAATGTGGTGTAGAGCTGTATAATGGTACATAGTATAGAATGTGGTATAGAGCTGTACAGTGGTACATGGCATAGAATATGGGGTAAAGCTGTTAAGTGGTATATAGTATAGAATACGGTGTAAAGTGGTACATAGTATAGAATATGTTGTATAGTGGTACATAGTATAGAATGTGATGTAGAGCTGTATAGTGGTACATAGTATAGAATATGATGTATAGTGGTACATAGTATATAATGTGGTGTAGAGCTGTATAATGGTACATAGTGTAGAATTTGGTATAGTGCTGTATAGTGGTACATAGTATAGAATATGGTATATAGAGGTACATAGTATAGAATTTGGTGTAGAGCTGTATAGTGGTGCATAGTATAGAGTATTGTGTAGAGTGATACATAGCATAAAATATGGTGTAGAGCTGTATAGTGGTGCAGAGCATAGAATATGGTGTATAGTGCTACATATTACAGAATATGGTGTATAGTGGTATATAGTATAGAATTTGGTGTAGAGCTGTATAGTGGTACATAGTATAGAATATGGTGTATAGTGGTACATAGTATAGAATATGGTGTATATAGGTACATAGTATAGAATATGGTGTATAGTGGTATATAGTATAGAATATGGTGTATTGTGGTAAATTGTATAGAATATGGTGTATAGAGGTACATAGTACAGATATGGTGTATAGAGGTAAATAGTATAGAATGTGGTGTATAGTGGTACATTGTATAGAATTTGGTGTAGAGCTGTATAGTGGTACATAGTATAGAATGTGGTACAGAGCTGTATAGTGGTACATGGCATAGAATATGGGGTAGAGCTGTTAAGAGGTATGTAGTGTAGAATATGGTGTAAAGTGGTACATAGTCTAGAATATGTTGTATAGTGGTATATAGTATAGAATATGGTGTATAGTGGTACATAGTATAGAATATGGTGTATAGTGGTATATAGTATAGAACATGGTGTAGAGCTGAATATTGGTATATAGTATAAAATATGGTGTAGAGCTGTATAGTGGTACATAGTATAGAATGTGGTGTATAGTGTTACATAGTATAGAATATGGTTTATAGTGGTACATAGTATAGAATGTGGTGTATAGTAGTATATAGTATAGAATATTGTGTAGAGCTGTACAGTGGAACATAGTATAGAATGTGGTGCAGAGCTGTATAGTGGTACATGGCATAGAATATGGGTAGAGCTGTATAGTGGTATATAGTATAGAATATGGTGTAAAGTGGTACATAGTCTAGAATATGTTGTATAGAGGTACATAGTATAGAATATGGTGTATAGAGGTACATAGTATAGAATATGGTGTATAGTGGTACATAGTATAGAATGTGATGTAGAGCTGTATAGTGGTTCATAGTATAGAATATGATGTATAGAGGTACATAGTATAGAATATGGTGTATAGAGGTACATAGTAGAGAATATGGTGTATAGTGGTACATAGTATAGAATGTGGTGTATAGTGGTATATAGTGGTATATAGTATAGAATGTGGTGTAGTGGTACATAGTATAGAATGTGGTGTATAGTAGTACATAGTATAGAATACGGTGTAGAGCTGTATATTAGTACATAGTATAGAATATGGTGTAGTGTTGTATAGTGGTACATAATATAGAATATGGTGTAGAGTTGTATAGTGGTACATAGTATAGAAAATGGTGTATAGAGGGAAAAAGTATAGAATGTGGTGTATAGTGGTACTTAGTATAGAATATAGTGTATAAAGACACATAGTATAGAATATGGTGTATAGTGGTACATAGTATAGAATGAGTTGTATAGTGGTACATAGTATATAATATGGTGTATAGTGGTACACAGAATATGATGTATAGCGGTACATAGTATAGAATGTGGTGTAGAGCTGAATAGTGGTACATAGTTAAGAATATGGTGTGTAGTGGTACATAGTATAGAATATGGTGTAGAGCTGTATAGTGGTACATAGTATAGAATGTGGTGTATAGTGTTACATACTATAGAATATGGTGTATAGAGGTATTTAGTATAGAATGTGGTCTATAGTAGTATATAGTATAGAATGTGTTGTAGAGCTTTATAGTGGTACATAGCATAGAATATAGTGTAGAGGTTTATAGTGGTACATAGTATAGAATATGGTGTATAGTGGTAAATAGTATAGAATATGGTGTAGAGCTTTATAGTGGTTCATAGTATAGAATATGGTGTATAGTGGTATATACATAGTACAGAATATGGGGTAGAGCTGTATAGTTGTATATCATATAGAATATGGTGTATAGTTGTACATTGTACAGAATATGGTTAATAGTGGTATATAGTATAGAATATGGTGTATAGAGTTAAATAGTATAGAATATGGTGTATAGTGGTACATAGTATAGAATGTGGTGAAGAGCTGTATAATGGTACATAGTATAGGATGTGGTGTATAGTGGTATATAGTATAGAATATGGTTTATAGAGGTACATAGTATAGAATATGTTGTATAGTGGTACATAGTATAGAATGTGATGTAGAGCTGTATAGTGGTACATAGTATAGAATATGATGTATAGTGGTACATAGTATAGAATGTGGTGTAGAGCTGTATAATGGTACATAGTGTAGAATTTGGTATAGAGCTGTATAGTGGTACATAGTATAGAATATGGTATATAGAGGTACATAGTATAGAATTTGGTGTAGAGCTGTATAGTGGTGCATAGTATAGAGTATTGTGTAGAGTGATACATAGCATAGAATATGGTGTAGAGCTGTATAGTGGTGCAGAGCATAGAATATGGTGTATAGTGCTACATATTACAGAATATGGTGTATAGTGGTATATAGTATAGAATTTGGTGTAGAGCTGTATAGTGGTACATTATAGTGGTACATAGTATAAAATGTGCTGTAGAGCTGTATAGTGGTACATAGTATAGAAAGTGGTGTTGAGCTGTATAATGGTACATAGTATAGAATGTGTTGTATAGTCATACATAGTATAGAATATGGTGAATAGAGGTACAAATTATAGAATATGGTGTATAGTGGTACATAGTCTAGAATGTGGTGTATAGTGGTACATTGAATAGAATTTGGTGTAGAGCTGTATAGTGGTACATAGTATAGAATGTGGTACAGAGCTGTATAGTGGTACATGGCATAGAATATGGGGTAGAGCTGTTAAGAGGTATGTAGTGTAGAATATGGTGTAAAGTGGTACATAGTCTAGAATATGTTGTATAGTGGTATATAGTATAGAATATGGTGTATAGTGGTACATAGTATAGAATATGGTGTATAGTGGTATATAGTATAGAACATGGTGTAGAGCTGAATATTGGTATATAGTATAAAATATGGTGTAGAGCTGTATAGTGGTACATAGTATAGAATGTGGTGTATAGTGTTACATAGTATAGAATATGGTTTATAGTGGTACATAGTATAGAATGTGGTGTATAGTAGTATATAGTATAGAATATTGTGTAGAGCTGTACAGTGGAACATAGTATAGAATGTGGTGCAGAGCTGTATAGTGGTACATGGCATAGAATATGGGGTAGAGCTGTATAGTGGTATATAGTATAGAATATGGTGTAAAGTGGTACATAGTCTAGAATATGTTGTATAGAGGTACATAGTATAGAATATGGTGTATAGAGGTACATAATATAGAATATGGTGTATAGTGGTACATAGTATAGAATGTGATGTAGAGCTGTATAGTGGTTCATAGTATAGAATATGATGTATAGAGGTACATAGTAAAGAATATGGTGTATAGAGGTACATAGTATAGAATATGGTGTATAGTGGTACATAGTATAGAATGTGGTGTATAGTGGTATATAGTGGTACATAGTATAGAATGTGGTGTAGTGGTACATAGTATAGAATGTGGTGTATAGTAGTACATAGTATAGAATACGGTGTAGAGCTGTATATTAGTACATAGTATAGAATATGGTGTAGTGTTGTATAGTGGTACATAATATAGAATATGGTGTAGAGTTGTATAGTGGTACATAGTATAGAAAATGGTGTATAGAGGGAAAAAGTATAGAATGTGGTGTATAGTGGTACATAGTATAGAATATAGTGTATAAAGACACATAGTATAGAATATGTTGTATAGTGGTACATAGTATAGAATGAGTTGTATAGTGGTACATAGTATATAATATGTTGTATAGTGGTACACAGAATATGATGTATAGCAGTACATAGTATAGAATGTGGTGTAGAGCTGAATAGTGGTACATAGTTAAGAATATGGTGTATAGTGGTACATATTATAGAATATGGTGTAGAGCTGTATAGTGGTACATAGTATAGAATGTGGTGTATAGTGTTACATACTATAGAATATTGGTGTATAGAGGTATTTAGTATAGAATGTGGTCTATAGTAGTATATAGTATAGAATGTGTTGTAGAGCTTTATAGTGGTACATAGCATAGAATATAGTGTAGAGGTTTATAGTGGTACATAATATAGAATATGGTGTATAGTGGTAAATAGTATAGAATATGGTGTAGAGCTTTATAGTGGTTCATAGTATAGAATATGGTGTATAGTGGTATATACATAGTACAGAATATGGGGTAGAGCTGTATAGTTGTATATCATATAGAATATGGTGTATAGTTGTACATTGTACAGAATATGGTTAATAGTGGTATATAGTATAGAATATGGTGTATAGAGTTAAATAGTATAGAATATGGTGTATAGTGGTACATAGTATAGAATGTGTTGAAGAGCTGTATAATGGTACATAGTATAGGATGTGGTGTATAGTGGTATATAGTATAGAATATGGTGTATAGAGGTACATAGTATAGAATATGGTGTATAGTAATACATAGTCTAGAATGTGGTGTATAGTGGTATATAGTATAGAATGTGGTGTAGAGCTGTACAGTGGTACATCGTATAGAATATGGTGTATAGTGGTACATAGTATAGAATATGGTGTATACAGGTACATAGTATAGAATATGGGGTATAGTGGTACATAGTATAGAATGCAGTGTATAGTGGTACATAGTGGTACATAGTTTAGAATGTGGTGTAGTGGTACATAGTATAGAATGTGGTGTATAGTGGTACATAGTATGTAATATGGTGTATAGAGGTACATAGTATAGAATATGGTGTATAGTGTTACATAGTCTAGAATATGGTGTATAGTGGTACACAGAATATGATGTATAGCGGTACATAGTATAGAATGTGGTGTATAGCTGAATAGTGGTACATAGTATAGAATATGGTGTGTAGTGGTACATAGTATAGAATATGGTGTAGAGCTGTATAGTGGTACATAGTATATAATGTGGTGTATAGTGCTACATACTATAGAATATGGTGTATAGAGGTATTTAGTATAGAATGTGGTCTATAGTAGTATATAGTATAGAATGTGTTGAAGAGCTTTATAGTGGTACATAGCATAGAATATAGTGTAGAGGTTTATAGTGGTACATAGTAAAGAATATGGTGTAGAGCTGTATAGTGGTTCATAGTATAGAATAATGTTTATATTGGTATATACATAGTACAGAATATGGGGTAGAGCTGTAGAGTTGTATATCATATAGAATATGGTGTATAGTTGTACATTGTATAGAATATGGTTAATAGTGGTATATAGTATAGAATATGGTGTATAGAGGGTAAATAGTATAGAATATGGAGTATAGTGGTACATAGTATAGAATGTGGTGAAGAGCTGTATAATGGTACATAGTATAGGATGTGGTGTATAGTGGTATATAGTATAGAATATGGTGTATAGAGGTACATAGTATACAATATGGTGTATAGTAGTACATTGTCCTAGAATGTGGTGTATAGTGGTATATAATATAGAATGTGATGTAGAGCTGTATAGTGGTACATCGTATAGAATATGGTGTATAGTGGTACATAGTATAGAATATGGTGTATAAGTGTACATAGTATAGAATATGGGGTATAGTGGGTTACATAGTATAGAATGCAGTGTATAGTGGTACATAGTGGTACATAGTTTAGAATGTGGTGTAGTGGTACATAGTATAGAATGTGGTGTATAGTGGTGTATGGTGTAGAGCTGTATAGTGGTACATAGTATAGAATGCGGTGTATAGTAGTACATAGTATAGAATACGGTGTAGAGCTGTATATTAGTACATAGTATAGAATATGGTGTGTAGAGGTACATAGTATAGAAGGTGTTGTAGAGCTGTATAGTGGTACATAGTATAGAATTTGGTGTATAGTGGTACATAGTATAGAATATGGTGTATAGAGGAACATAGTATAGAATGTGGTGTAGAGATGTATAGTGGTACATAGTATAGAATATGGTGTATTGTGGTACATTGTATAGAATTTGGTGTATAGTGGTACATAGTATAGAATATGATGTATAGAGGTACATAGTATAGAATATGGTGTATAGTGCTACATAGTATAGAATGTGTTGTATAGTGGTACATAGTATAAAAATATGGTGTATAGTGGTATATAGTATAGAATATGGTATATAGTGGTAAACAGTATAGGATATGGTGTATTGTGGTACATAGAATAGAATGTGGTGTATAGTGGTACATAGTATAGAATATGGTATATAGAAGTACATAGTATACGAATATGGTGTATAGTGGTACAAAGTATAGAATATGGTGTATAGTGCTACATAGTATAGAATGTGGTGTGTAGTGGTACATAGTATAAATTATGGGGTATAGAGGTACATAGTTTAGAATATGGTGTATAGTGGTACATAGTCGAGAATGTGGTGTATAGTGGTACATAGAATATGGTGTATAGTGGTACATAGTATAGAATGTGGTGTAGAGCTGTATAGTGGTACATAGTATAGAATATGGTGTATAGTTGTACGTAGTATAGAAT
This sequence comes from Taudactylus pleione, assembly GCA_031769625.1. Lineage (NCBI taxonomy): Eukaryota > Metazoa > Chordata > Amphibia > Anura > Myobatrachidae > Taudactylus > Taudactylus pleione. Next base: position 54,784 of record JAUIMM010001725.1, read on the forward strand.
GTGGTGTAGAGCTGTATAATAGTACATAGTATAGAATGTGGTGTATAGTGGTACATAGTATAGAATGTGATTTAGAGCTGTATAATGGTACATAGTATAGAATATGGTGTATAGTGGTACATAGTCTAGAATGTTGTGTATAGTGGTACATAGTATAGAATATGGTGTACAGTGGTACATAGTATATATTGTGGTGTAGAGCTGTATAATGGTACATAGTATAGAATGTGGTGTATAGTGTTACATTTTATAGAATATGGTGAATAGCGTTACAAAGTATAGAATGTGGTGAATAGTGGTATATAGCAAAGAATATGGTGTAGAGCTGTATAGTGGTACATAGTATTGAATGTGGTATACAGCTGTATAGTGGTACATAGTATAGAATATGGTGTAGAGGTGAATAGTGGTACATAGTATAGAATATGGTGTATAGTGGTATATAGTATAGAATTTGTTGTAGAGCTATATAGTGGTTCATAGTATAGAAAATGGTGTATAGTAGTACATAGTATAGAATATGGGGTGAGCTATATAGTTGTTTATAGTATAGAATATGGTTGATAGTGGTACATAGTTTAGAATATGGTGTATAGTGGTATATAATATAGAATATGGTATATAGAGGTACATAGTATAGAATATGGTGTATAGATGTACATAGTATAGAATATGGTGTTTAGTGGTACATAGTCTAGAATATGGTGTAGAGCTGTATAGTGGTACATAGAATAGAACATGGTGTAGAGCTGTATAGTGGTACATAGTATACAATAGGGTGTATAGTGGTATATAGTATAAAATATGGTGTATAACTGTACAGTGGTGCACAGTATAGAGTATTGTGTACAGTGATACATAGCATAGAATATGGTGTAGAGATGTATAGTGGTACATAGTATAGAATGTGGTGTAGAGCTGTATAGTGGTACATAGTATAGAATGTGGTGTGTAGAGGGACATAGTATAGAATGTGTTGTAGAGCTGTATAGTGGTACATAGTATAGAATATGGTGTATAGTTGTACATAGTATAGAATATGGTTTATAGAGAAACATAGTATAGAATGTGGTGTGTAGTGGTACATAGTATAAATTATGGGGTATAGAGGTACATAGTTTAGAATATGGTGTATAGTGGTACATAGTCGAGAATGTGGTGTATAGTGGTACATAGAATATGGTGTATAGTGGTACATAGTATAGAATGTGGTGTAGAGCTGTATAGTGGTACATAGTATAGAATATGGTGTATAGTTGTACGTAGTATAGAATGTGGTGTAGAGCTGTATAATAGTACATAGTATAGAATGTGGTGTATAGTGGTACATAGTATAGAATGTGATTTAGAGCTGTATAATGGTACATAGTATAGAATATGGTGTATAGTGGTACATAGTCTAGAATGTTGTGTATAGTGGTACATAGTATAGAATATGGTGTACATTGGTACATAGTATATATTGTGATGTAGAGCTGTATAATGGTACATAGTATAGAATGTGGTGTATAGTGTTACATTTTATAGAATATGGTGAATAGCGTTACAAAGTATAGAATGTGGTGAATAGTGGTATATAGCAAAGAATATGGTGTAGAGCTGTATAGTGGTACATAGTATTGAATGTGGTATACAGCTGTATAGTGGTACATAGTATAGAATATGGTGTAGAGGTGAATAGTGGTACATAGTATAGAATATGGTGTATAGTGGTATATAGTATAGAATTTGTTGTAGAGCTATATAGTGGTTCATAGTATAGAAAATGGTGTATAGTAGTACATAGTATAGAATATGGGGTGAGCTATATAGTTGTTTATAGTATAGAATATGGTTTATAGTGGTACATAGTTTAGAATATGGTGTATAGTGGTATATAATATAGAATATGGTATATAGAGGTACATAGTATAGAATATGGTGTATAGATGTACATAGTATAGAATATGGTGTTTAGTGGTACATAGTCTAGAATATGGTGAAGAGCTGTATAGTGGTACATAGAATAGAACATGGTGTAGAGCTGTATAGTGGTACATAGTATACAATAGGGTGTATAGTGGTATATAGTATAAAATATGGTGTATAGCTGTACAGTGGTGCACAGTATAGAGTATTGTGTACAGTGATACATAGCATAGAATATGGTGTAGAGATGTATAGTGGTACATAGTATAGAATGTGGTGTAGAGCTGTATAGTGGTACATAGTATAGAATATGGTGTGTAGAGGGACATAGTATAGAATGTGTTGTAGAGCTGTATAGTGGTACATAGTATAGAATATGGTGTATAGTTGTACATAGTATAGAATATGGTTTATAGAGAAACATAGTATAGAATGTGGTGTAGAGATGTATAGTGGTACATAGTATAGAATATGGTGTATTGTGGTACATTGTATAGAATATGGGGTATAGTGGTACATAGTATAGAATATGGTGTACAGAGGTACATAGTATAGAATATGGTGTATAGTGCTACATAGTATAGAATGTGTTGTATATTGGTACATAGTATAAAATATGGTGTTTAGCGGTATATAGTATAGAATATGGTATATAGTGGTAAATAGTATAGAATATGGTGTATTGTGGTACATAGTATAGAATATGGTGTATAGTGGTACACAGTATAGAATATGGTGTATAGAGGTACATAGTATAGAATATGGTGTATAGTGGTACATAGTATAGAATATGGTGTATAGTGCTACATAGTACAGAATGTGGTGTGTAGTGGTACATAGTATAACTTATGGTGTATAGAGGTACATAGTATAGAATATGGGGTATAGTGGTACATAGTCTAGAATGTGGTGTATAGTGGTACATAGTATAGAATGTGGTGTAAAGCTGTATAGTGGTACATAGTATAGAATATGGTGTATAGTGGTGCAAAGTATAGAATGTGGTGTAGAGCTGTATAATGGTACATAGTATAGAATGTGGTGTATAGTGGTGCATAGTATAGAATGTGATTTAGAGCTGTATAATGGTACATAGTATAGAATATGGTGTATAGTGGTACATAGTCTAGAATGTGGTGTATAGTGGTACATAGTATAGAATATAGTGTACAGTGGTACATAGTATAGAATGTGGTGTAGAGCTGTATAGTGGTACATAGTATATATCGTGCTGTAGAGCTGTATAATGGTACATAGTATAGAATGTGGTGTATAGTAGTATATAGTATAGAATATGGTGTAGAGCTGTATAGTGGTACATAGTATAGAATGTGGTATACAGCTGTATAGTGGTACATAGTATAGAATATGGTGTAGAGGTGAATAGTGGTACATAGTATAGAATATGGTGTATAGTGGTATATAGTATAGAATATGGTGTAGAGCTATATAGTGGTTCATAGTATAGAAAATGGTGTATAGTAGTACATAGTATAGAATATGGGGCGAGCTATATAGTTGTTTATAGTATAGAATATGGTTTATAGTGGTACATAGTTTAGAATATGGTGCCTAGTGGTATATAGTATAGAATATGGTGTACAGATGTACATAGTATAGAATATGGTATATAGTGGTACATAGTCTAGAATATGGTGTAGAGCTGTATAGTGGTACATAGAATAGAATATGGTGTAGAGCTGTATAGTGGTACATAGTATACAATAGTGTGTATAGTGGTATATAGTATAGAATATGGTGTATAGCTGTACAGTGGTCTATAGTATAGAGTATTGTGTATAGTGATACATAGCATAGAATACGGTGTAGAGATGTTAAGTGGTACGTAGTATAGAATATGGTGTTTAGTGCTACATAGTATAGAATATGGTGTATAGTGGCATATAGTACAGAATGTGGTGTAGAGCTGTATAGTGGTACATAGTATATAATATGGTGTTTAGTGGTACATAGTATAGAATATGGTGTATAGTGGTACATAGTATAGAATGTGGTGTAAGTGGTACATAGAATAGAATATGGTGTATAGTGGTATATAATATAGAATATGATGTAGAGCTGTATTGTGGTACATAGTATAGAATATGGTGTATAGTGGTACATAGTATAGAATATGGTGTATAGCACATAGTATAGAATAAGGTGTATAGTGGTACATGGTATAGATTATGGGGTAGAGCTGTATAGTGGTATATAGTATAGAATATGGTGTATAGTGGTACATAGTATAGAATATGGTGTATAGAGGTACATAGTATAGAATATGGTGTATAGTGGTACATAGTATAGAATATGGTGTATACTTGGTACATAGTATATGGTGTATTGTGGTACATTGTATAGAATGTGGTGTAGAGCTGTATAGTGGTTCATAGTATAGAATATGGTGTATAGTGGTACATAGTATAGAATGTGATGAAGAGCTGTATAGTGGTACATAGTATAGAATATGTTGTATAGTGGTACATAGTATAGAATGTGGAGTAGAGCTGTATAATGGTATTTAGTATAAAATGTATTATAGAGCTGTATAGTGGTATATTGTATAGAATGTGGTGTATAGTGATACCTAGTATAGAATAAGGTGTACAGTGGTATATAGTTAAGAATGTTGTTTATAGTGGTACATAGTATAGAATCTGATGTATAGTATTATATAGTATAGAACACTGTGTAGAGCTGAATATTGGTATATTGTATAAAATATGGTGTAGAGCTGTATAGTGGTACATAGAATAGTATGTGGTGTATAGTAGTATATAGTATAGAATGTTGTACAGAGCTGTATACTGGTACATGCCATAGAATATGGGGCAGAGCTGTTAAGTGGTATATAGTATAGAATATGGTGTAAAGTGGTACATTGTCTAGAATATGTTGTATAGAGGTACATAGTATAGAATATGGTGTATAGAGGTACAAAGTTTACAATATGGTGTACAGTGGTACATAGTATAGAATGTGATGTAGAGCTGTATAGTGGTACATAGTATAGAATATGATGTATAGTGGTACATAGTATAGAATGTGGTGTAGAGCTGTATAATGGTACATAGTATTGAATTTGGTGTAGTGTTCTATAGTGGTACATAGTATAGAATGTGGTGTAGTGGTACATAGTATAGAATGTGGTGTATAGTAGTACATAGTATAGAATACGGTTTAGAGCTGTATATTAGTACATAGTATAGAATATGGTGTAGTGTTGTATAGTGGTACATAGTATAGAATATGGTGTAGAGCTGTATAGTGGTACATAGTATAGAAAATGGTGTATAGTGTGAAAAAGTATAGAATGTTGTGTATAGTGGTACATAGTATAGAATATAGTGTAGCGTTGTATAGTGGTACATAGTATAGAATATGGTGTTGAGCTGTATAGTGGTACATAGTATGGAATATGGTGTATAGTTTGTGATACATAGCATAAAATATGGTGTAGAGCAGTATAGTGGTACATAGTATAGAATATGGTGCATAGTGATACATAGTATAGAATATGGTGTATAGTGGTACATAGTATAGAATATGGTGTATAGTGGTAAATAGTATAGAATATGGTGTATAGTGGTACATAGAATATGGTGTATTGTGGTACATAGTATATAATGTGATGTAGAGCTGTATAGTGGTACATAGTATAGAATATGGTATATAGAGGTACATAGTATAGAATTTGGTGTAGAGCTGTATAGTGGTGCATAGTATAGAGTATTGTGTAGAGTGATACATAGCATAGAATATGGTGTAGAGCTGTATAGTGGTGCAGAGCATAGAATATGGTGTATAGTGCTACATATTACAGAATATGGTGTATAGTGGTATATAGTATAGAATTTGGTGTAGAGCTGTATAGTGGTACATAGTATAGAATATGGTGTATAGTGGTAAATAGTATAGAATATGGTGTATATAGGTACATAGTATAGAATATGGTGTATAGTGGTATATAGTATAGAATATGGTGTATTGTGGTAAATTGTATAGAATATGGTGTATAGAGGTACATAGTACAGAATATGGTGTATAGAGGTAAATAGTATAGAATGTGGTGTATATTGGTACATTGTATAGAATTTGGTGTAGAGCTGTATAGTGGTACATAGTATAGAATGTGGTACAGAGCTGTATAGTGGTACTTGGCATAGAATATGGGGTAGAGCTGTTAAGAGGTATATAGTGTAGAATATGGTGTAAAGTGGTACATAGTCTAGAATATGTTGTATAGTGGTATATAGTATAGAATATGGTGTATAGTGGTACATAGTATAGAATATGGTGTATAGTGGTACATAGTATAGAATGTTGTTTATAGTGGTACATAGTATAGAATATGGTGTACAGTGGTATATAGTATAGAACATGGTGTAGAGCTGAATATTGGTATATAGTATAAAATATGGTGTAGAGCTGTATAGTGGTACATAGTATAGAATGTGGTGTATAGTGTTACATAGTATAGAATATGGTTTATAGTGGTACATAGTATAGAATGTGGTGTATAGTAGTATATAGTATAGAATATTGTGTAGAGCTGTACAGTGGTACATAGTATAGAATGTGGTGCAGAGTTGTATAGTGGTACATGGCATAGAATATGGGGTAGAGCTGTATAGTGGTATATAGTATAGAATATGGTGTAAAGTGGTACATAGTCTAGAATATGTTGTATAGAGGTACATTGTATAGAATATGGTGTATAGAGGTACATAGTATAGAATATGGTGTATAGTGGTATATAGTATAGAATGTGATGTAGAGCTGTATAGTGGTACATAGTATAGAATATGATGTATAGAGGTACATAGTATTTAATATGGTGTATAGAGGTACATAGTATAGAATATGGTGTATAGTGGTACATAGTATAGAATGTGGTGTATAGTGGTATATAGTGGTACATAGTATAGAATGTGGTGTACTGGTACATAGTATAGAATGTGGTGTATAGTAGTACATAGTATAGAATACGGTGTAGAGCTGTATATTAGTACATAGTATAGAATATGGTGTACTGTTGTATAGTGGTACATAGTATAGAATATGGTGTAGAGTTGTATAGTGGTACATAGTATAGAAAATGGTGTATAGAGGGAAAAAGTATAGAATGTGGTGTATAGTGGTACAAAGTATAGAATATAGTGTATAAAGACACATAGTATAGAATATGGTGTATAGTGGTACATAGTATAGAATGAGTTGTATAGTGGTACATAGTATATAATATGGTGCATAGTGGTACACAGAATATGATGTATAGTGGTACATAGTATAGAATGTGGTGTATAGTGGAACATAGTATGTAATATGGTGTATAGAGGTACATAGTATAGAATATGGTGTATAGTGTTACATAGTCTAGAATATGGTGTATAGTGGTACACAGAATATGATGTATAGCGGTACATAGTATAGAATGTGGTGTAGAGCTGAATAGTGGTACATAGTATAGAATATGGTGTATAGTGGTACATAGTATAGAATATGGTGTAGAGCTGTATAGTGGTAAATAGTATAGAATGTGGTGTATAGTGCTACATACTATAGAATATGGTGTATAGAGGTACTTAGTATAGAATATGCTGTATAGTGGTACATAGCATAGATTATAGTGTAGAGGTTTATAGTGGTACATAGTACAGAATATGGTGTATAGTGGTAAATAGTATAGAATATGGTGTAGAGCTGTATAGTGGTTCATAGTATGGAATATGGTGTATAGTGGTATATACATAGTACAGAATATGGGGTAGAACTGTATAGTTGTATATCGTATAGAATATGGTGTATAGTGGTACATTGTATAGAATATTGTTAAGAGTGGTATATAGTATAGAATATGGTGTATAGAGGTAAATAGTATAGAATATAGTGTATAGTGGTACATAGTATAGAATGTGGTGAAGAGCTGTATAATGGTACATAGTATAGGATGTGGTGTATAGTGGTACATAGTATAGAATATGGTGTATAGTGGTACATAGTATAGAATATGGTGTAGAGCTGTATAGTGGTACATAGTATAGAATGTGGTGTATAGTGCTACATACTATAGAATATGGTGTATAGAGGTACTTAGTATAGAATGTGGTCTATAGTAGTATTAAGTATAGAATATAGTGTAGACCTGTACAGTTGTACATAGTATAGAATGTGGTAGAGAGCTGTATAGTGGTACATAGCATAGAATATAGTGTAGAGGTTTACAGTGGTACATAGTATAGAATATGGCGTATAGTGGTAAATAGTATAGAATATGGTGTAGAGCTGTATAGTGGTTCATAGTATAGAATATGGTGTATAGTGGTATATACATAGTACAGAATATGGGGTAGAGCTGTATAGTTGTATATCATATAGAATATGGTGTATAGTGGTACATTGTATAGAATATGGTTAAAAGTGGTATATAGTATAGAATATGGTGTATAGACGTAAATAGTATAGAATATGGTGTATAGTGGTACATAGTATAGAATGTGGTAAGAGCTGTATAATGGTACATAGTATAGGATGTGGTGTATAGTGGTATATAGTATAGATTATGGTGTATAGAGGTACATAGTATAGAATATGGAGTACAGTAGTACATAGCCTAGAATATGGAGTATAGTGGTATATAGTATAGAATGTGGTGTAGAGCTATATAGTGGTACATCGTATAGAATATAGTGTATAGTGGTACATAGTATAGAATATGGTGTATAGAGGTACATAGTATAGAAAATGGGGTATAGTGGTACATAGTATAGAATGTGGTGTATAGTGGTACATAGTGGTACATAGTATAGAATGTGGTGTAGTGGTACATATGTAGAATGTGGTGTAGAGCTGAATAGTGGTACATAGTATATAATAAGGTGTATAGTGGTACATAGTATAGAATATGGTGTAGAGCTGTATAGTGGTACATAGTATAGAATGTGGTGTACAGTGCTACATACTATAGAATATGGTGTATAGTGGTACATAGCATAGAATATAGTGTAGAGGTTTATAGTGGTACATAGTATAGAATATCATGTATAGTGGTAAATAGTATAGAATATGGTGTAGAGCTGTATAGTGGTTCATAGTATAGAATATGGTGTATAGTGGTATATACATAGTACAGAATATGGGGTAGAGCTGTATAGTTGTACATCGTATAGAATATGGTGTATAGTGGTACATTGTATAGAATATTGTTAATAGTGGTATATAGTATAGAATATGGTGTTTAGAGGTAAATAGTATAGAATATGGTGTATAGTGGTACATAGTATAGAATGTGGTGAAGAGCTGTATAATGGTACATAGTATAGGATGTGGTGTATAGTGGTACATAGTATAGAATATGGTGTAGAGCTGTATAGTGGTACATAGCATAGAATATAGTGTAGTTGTTTATAGTGGTACATAGTATAGAATATGGTGTATAGTGTTAAATAGTATATAATATGGTGTAGAGCTGTATAGTGGTTCATAGTATAGAATATGGTGTAGAGCTGTATAGTGGTTCATAGTATAGAATATGGTGTATAGTGGTATATACATAGTACAGAATATGGGGAAGAGCTGTATAGTTATATATCGTATAGAATATGGTGTATAGAGGTAAATAGTATAGAATATGGTGTATAGTGGTACATAGTATAGAATGTGGTGAAGAGCTGTATAATGGTACATAGTATAGGATGTGGTGTATAGTGGTATATAGTATAGATTATGGTGTATAGTGGTACATTGTATAGAATATGGTGTATAGTAGTACATAGTCTAGAATGTGGAGTATAGTGGTATATAGTATAGAATGTGATGTAGAGCTATATAGTGGTACATCGTATAGAATATGGTGTATAGTGGTTCATAATAGAGAATATGGTGTATAGAGGTACATAGTATAGAATATGGGGTATAGTGGTACATAGTATAGAATGTGGTGTATAGTGGTACATAGTGGTAAATAGTATAGAAAGTGGTGTAGTGGTACATATGTAGAATGTGGTGTATAGTGGTGTATGGTGTAGAGCTGTATAGTGGTACATTGTATAGAATGTGGTCTATAGTAATACATAGTATAGAATACGGTGTAGAGCTGTATAGTGGTACATAGTATAGAATGTAGTGTAGAGCTGTATAGTGGTACATAGTATAGAATATGGTGTGTAGAAGTACATAGTATAGAATGTGTTGTAGAGCTGTATAGTGGTACATAGTATAGAATATGGTGTTTAGTGGTACATAGTATAGAATATGGTGTTGAGCTGTATAGTGGTACATAGTAGAGAATATGGTGTAGTGTTGTTTAGTGGGACATAGTATAGAATATGGTGTAGAGCTGTATTGTGGTACATAGTATAGAATATGGTGTATTGTGGTACATAGTATAGAATATGGTCTATAGAGGTACATAGTATAAAATATGGTGTATTAGTGGTACATAGTATAGAATATGGTGTACTGTGGTACATTGTGTAGAATATGGTGTATAGAGGTACGTAGTATAGAATATGGTGTATAGTGGTACATAGTATAGAATGTGGTATAGCGGTACATAGTATAGAATGTGGTGTATAGATGTATATGGTTTATAGCTGTATAGTGGTACATAGTATAGAATGTGGTGTATAGTAGTACATAGTATAGAATACGGTGTAGAGCTGTATAGTGGTACATAGTATAGAATGTGGTGTAGAGCTGTATAGTGGTACATAGTATAGAATATGGTGTATAGTAGTACATAGTATTGAATGTGTTGTAGAGCTGTATATTGGTACATAGTATAGAATATGGTGTATAGTGGTACATAGTATAGAATATGGTGTTGAGCTGTATAGTGGTACATAGTATAGAATATGGTGTAGTGTTGTATAGTGGTAGAAAGTATAGAATATGGTGTAGAGCTGTATTGTGGTACATATTATAGAATATGGTGTATAGTGGTACATAGTATAGAATATGGTATATAGAGGTACATAGTATAGAATTTGGTGTAGAGATGTATAGTGGTGCATAGTATAGAGTATTGTGTATAGTGATACATAGCATAGAATATGGTATAGAGCTGTATAGTGGTGCAGAGTGTAGAATATGGTGTATAGTGCTACATAGTATAGAATATGATATATAGTGTCATATAGTATAGAATGTGGTGTAGAGCTGTATAGTGGTACATAGTATAGAATATGGTGTTGAGCTGTATAGTGGTACATAGTAGAGAATATGGTGTAGTGTTGTTTAGTGGGACATAGTATAGAATATGGTGTAGAGCTGTATTGTGGTACATAGTATAGAATATGGTGTATAGTGGTACATATAATAGAATATGGTCTATAGAGGTACATAGTATAAAATATGGTGTATTAGTGTTACATAGTATAGAATATGGTGTACTGTGGTACATTGTGTAGAATATGGTGTATAGAGGTACGTAGTATAGAATATGGTGTATAGTGGTACATAGTATAGAATGTGGTATAGCGGTACATAGTATAGAATGTGGTGTATAGATGTATATGGTTTAGAGCTGTATAGTGGTACATAGTATAGAATGTGGTGTATAGTAGTACATAGTATAGAATACGGTGTAGAGCTGTATAGGGGGGGGGGGGGGGGGGGGGGGGGGGGGGGGGGGGGGGGTACATAGTATAGAATGTGGTGTAGAGCTGTATAGTGGTACATAGTATAGAATATGGTGTATAGTGGTACATAGTATAGAATGTGTTGTAGAGCTGTATATTGGTACATAGTATAGAATATGGTGTATAGTGGTAAATAGTATAGAATATGGTGTATAGTGGTACATAGTATAGAATATGATGTTGAAATGTATAGTGGTACATAGTATAGAATATGGTGTAGTGTTGTATAGTGGTACAAAGTATAGAATATGGTGTAGAGCTGTATTGTGGTACATATTATAGAATATGGTGTATAGTGGTACATAGTATAGAATATGGTATATAGAGGTACATAGTATAGAATTTGGTGTAGAGATGTATAGTGGTGCATAGTATAGAGTATTGTGTATAGTGATACATAGCATAGAATATGGTGTAGAGCTGTATAGTGGTGCAGAGTGTAGAATATGGTGTATAGTGCTACATAGTATAGAATATGATGTATAGTGTCATATAGTATAGAATGTGGTGTAGAGCTGTATAGTGGTACATAGTATAGAATATGGTGTATAGTGGTACATAGTATAGAACATGGTGTATAGTGCTACATAGTATAGAATATGATATATAATGTCATATAGTATAGAATGTGTTGTAGAGCTGTATAGTGGTACATAGTATAGAATATGGTGTATAGTGGTACATAGTATAGAATATGGTGTATAGAGGTACATAGTCCAGATTATGGTGTACAGTGGTACATAGTATAGAATGTGGTGTAGTGGTACTTAGTATAGAATGTGGTGTATAGAGGTATATGGTGTAGAGCTGTATAGTGGTACATAGTATAGAATGTGGTGTATAGCAGTACATAGCATTGAATACGGTGTAGAGCTGTATAGTGGTACATAGTATAGAATGTGGTGTAGAGCTGTATAGTGGTACATAGTATAAAATATGGTGTATAGTGGTACATAGTATAGAATAAGGTGTATAGTAGTACATAGTATAGAATATGGTGTAGAGCTGTATAGTGGTACATAGTATAGAATATGGTGTAGTGTTGTATAGTGGTACTTAGTATAGAAAATAGTGTAGAGCTGTATTGTGGTACATAGTATAGAATATGGTGTATAGCGGTACATAGTAAAGAAAATGGTGTATAGAGGTACATAGTATGGAATACGGTGTATAGTTGTACATAGTATAGAATATGGTGTATTGTGGTACATTGTATAGAATATGGTATATAGAGGTACAAAGTATAGAATATGGTGTATAGTGGTACATAGTATAGAATGTGGTGTAAAGTGGTACATAGTATATAATATGGTGTATAGAGGTACATAGTATAGAATATGGCGTATAGAGGTACATAGTCTAGAATATGGTGTATAGTATTACATAGTCTAGAATATGGTGTATAATGGATAGTGGTACATAGTATAGAATGTGATGTAGAGCTGTATAGTGGTACATAGAATAGAATATGATGTATAGTGGTACATAGTATAGAATGTGGTGTAGAGCTGTATAATGGTACATAGTATTGAATTTGGTATAGAACTGTATAGTGGTAAATAGTATAGAATATGGTGTATAGTGGAACACAGTATAGAATATGGTGTATAGTGGTACATAGCATAGAATGTGGTGTATAGTGGTACATAGTATAGAATATGGTGTATTGTGGTATATAGTTTAGAATATGGTGTATAGTGGTACATAGCATAGAATGTGGTGTATAGTGGTACATAGTATAGAATATGGTGTATAGAGGTACATAGTATAGAATATGGTGTGTTTAGTGGTACATAGTATAGAATATGGTGTATAGTGGTACATAGTATAGAATATGGTGTATTGTGATACATAGTATAGAATATGGTGTATAGTGGTACATAGTATAGAATATGGTGTATAGAGGTACATAGTATAGAATTTGGTGTATAGAGAAACATAGTATAGAATGTGTTGTAGAGATGTATAGTGGTACATAGTATAGAATTTGGTGTATTGTGGTACATTGTATAGAATGTGGTGTAGAGCTGTATAGTGGTACATAGTATAGAATGTGGTGTATAGAGGAACATAGTATAGAATGTGGTGTAGAGCTGTTTAGTGGAACATAGTATAGAGTGTGGTGTATAGTGGTATATAGTATAGAATGTGGTATAAAGCTGTACAATGGTACATAGCATAGAATGTGGTGTATAGTGGTACATAGTATAGAATATAGTGTATAGTGGTACATAGTATAGAAAATGGTGTATAGAGGTACATAGTATAGAATATGGTGTGTATAGAGGTTCATATTATAGAATACGGTGTATAGTGGTACATAGTATAGAATATGGTGTATTGTGATACATAGTATAGAATATGGTGTACAGTGGTACATAGTATAGAATATGGTGTATAGAGATACAAAGTATAGAATATAGTGTATAGTGGAACATAGTATAGAATGTGGTGTATAGTGGAAAAGTATAGAATTTGGTGTAGAGCTATATATTGGTACATAGTATACAATATGGTGTATAGAGGAACATAGTATAGAATGTGGTGTAGAGATGTATAGTGGTACATAGTATGTGTATTGTGGTACATTGTATAGAATATGGTGTATAGTGGTACACAGTATAGAATATGGTGTATAAAGGTACATAGTATAGAATATGGTGTATAGTGGTACATAATATAGAATGTGGTGTATAGTGGTACATAGTATAAATTATGGTGTATTGAGGTACATAGTATAGAATATGGTGTATAGTGGTACATAGTCTAGAATGTGGTGTATAGTGGTACATAGAATATGGTGTATAGTGGTACAAAGTATAGAATGTGGTGTAGAGCTGTATAGTGGTACATAGTATAGAATATGGTGTTTAGTGGTACGTAGTCTAGAATGTGGTGTATAGAGGTACATAGTATAGAATAAGGTGTGCAGTGGTTCATAGTATAGAATGTGGTGTAGAGCTGTATAGTGGTATATAATATAGGATGAGGTGTATAGTGTTACATTTTATAGAATATGGTGTATAGTGGTACATAGTATAGAATGTGGTGTATAGTGGTAAATAGTATAGAATATGGTGCAGAGCTGTATAGTGGTTCATAGTATAGAAAATGGTGTATTTTAGTACATAGTATAGAATATGGGGTGAGATATATAGTTGTTTATAGTATAGAATATGGTTTATAGTGGTACATAGTATAGAATATGGTGTATAGTGGTATAAAGTATAGAATATGGTGTACAGAGGTAAGTAGTATAAAATATGGTGTATAGATGTACATAGTATAAAATATGGTGTATAGTGGTACATAGTCTAGAATATGGTGTATAGTGGTAAAAAAATATAGAATGTGGTGTACAGCTGTATAGTGGTACATAGTATAGAATATGGTGTAGAGCTGTATAGTGGTACATAGTATACAACAGTGTGTATAGTGGTATATAGTATAGAAGATAGTGTATAGCTGTACAGTGGTGCAATAGTATAGAGTATTGTGTATAGTGATACATAGCATATAATATGGTGTAGAGATGTATAGTGGTACATATTATAGAATATTGTGTATAGTGGTATATAGTACAGAATGTGGTGTAGAGCTGTATTAGTGGTACATAGTATAGAATATGGTGTATAGTGCTACATAGTATAGAATATGGTGTATAGTGGTACATAGTATATAATGTGGTGTAAAGTGGTACATAGTATAGAATATGGTGTATAGTGGTATATAATATAGAATATGATGAAGAGCTGTATTGTGGTACATAGTATAGAATATGGTGTTTAGTGGTACTTAGTATAGAATATGGTGTAGAGACGTATAGTGGTACATAGTATAGAATATGTTGTATAGTGGTACATGGTATAGAATATGGGGTAGAGCTGTATAGTATTATATATTATAGAATATGGTGTATAGTGGTACATAGTATAGAATATGGTGTATAGAGGTACATAGTAAAGAATATGGTGTATAGTGGTACATAGTATAGAATATGGTGTAATAGTGGTACATAGTATATGGTGTATTGTGGTACATTGTATAGAATGTTGTGTAGAGCTGTATAGTTATTCATAGTATAGAATATGGTGTATAGTGGTACATAGTATAGAATATGGTGTATAGTGGTACATAGTATAGAATATAGTGTAGTGCTGTATAGCGGTACATAGTATAGGATATGGTGTAGAACTGTATTGTGCTACACAGCATAGAATATGGTGTATAGTGGTACATATTATAGAATATGGTGTATAGAGGTTCATAGTATAGAATATGGTGTGTATAGTGGTTCATAGTATAGAATACGGTGTATAGTGGTACATAGTATAGAATATGGTGTATTGTGATACATAGTATAGAATATGGTGTACAGTGGTACATGGTATAGAAAATGGTGTATAGAGATACAAAGTATAGAATATGGTGTATAGTGGAACATAGTATAGAATGTGGTGTATAGTGGTACATAGTATAGAATTTGGTGTAGAGATGTATAGTGGTACATAGTATAGAATATGGTGTATTGTGGTACATTGTATAGAATATGGTGTATAGTGGTACATAGTATAGAATATGGTGTATAGAGGTACATAGTATAGAATATGGTGTATAGTGCTACATAGTATAGAATGTGTTGTATAGTGGTACATAGAATAAAATATGGTGTATAGCGGTATATAGTATAGAATATGGTATATAGTGGTAAATAGTATAGAATATGGTGTATTGTGGTATATAGTATAGAATATGGTGTATAGTGGTACACAGTATAGAATATGGTGTATAGAGGTACTTAGTATAGAATATGGTGTATAGTGGTACATAGTATAGAATGTGGTGTATAGTGGTATATAGTATCAATTATGGTGTATTGAGGGTACATAGTATAGAATATGGTGTATAGTGGTACAAAGTATAGAATGTATTGTAGAGCTGTATAGTGGTACATAGTATAGAATATGGTGTATAGTGGTTCGTAGTCTAGAATGTGGTGTATAGAGGTACATAGTATAGAATATGGTGTGCAGTGGTAATTAGTATAGAATGTGGTGTAGAGCTGTCTAGTGGTACATAGAATAGGATATGGTGTATAGTGGTACATAGTATTGATTGTGGTGTATAGTAGTATATAGTATAGAATATGGTGTAGAGCTGTATAGTGGTACATAGTATAGAATGTGGTATACAGCTGTATAGTGGTACATAGTATAGAATATGGTGTAGAGGTGAATAGTGGTACATAGTTTAGAATATGGTGTATAGTGGTATATAGTATAGAATATGGTGTAGAGCTGTATAGTGGTTCATAGTATTAGAAAATGGTGTATAGTAGTACATAGTATAGAATATGGGGTGAGATATATAGTTGTTTATAGTATAGAATATGGTTTATAGTGGTACATAGTATAGAATATGGTGTATAGTGGTATAAAGTATAGAATATGGTGTATAGAGGTACGTAGTATAGAATATGGTGTATAGATGTACATAGTTTAAAATATGGTGTATAGTGGTACATAGTCTAGAATATGGTGTATAGTGGTACAAAATATAGAATGTCGTGTACAGCTGTATAGTGGTACATAGTATAGAATATGGTGTAGAGCTGTATAGTGGTACATAGTACAGAATATGGTGTTTAGTGGTACATAGTATAGAATATGGTGTATAGCACATAGTATAGAAATAAGTTGTATAGTGGTACATGGTATAGAATATGGGGTTAGAGCTGTATAGTGGTATATAGTATAGAATATGGTGTATAGTGGTATATAATATAGAATATGATGTAGAGATGTATTGTGGTACATAGTACAGAATATGGTGTTTAGTGGTACATAGTATAGAATATGGTGTATAGCACATAGTATAGAATGAGCTGTATAGTGGTATATAGTATAGAATATGGTGTATAGTGGTATATAATATAGAATATGGGGTAGAGCTGTATAGTGGTATATAGTATAGAATATGGTGTATAGTGGTACATAGTATAGAAAATGGTGTATAGAGGTACATAGTATAGAATATGGTGTATAGTGGTACATAGTATAGAATATGGTGTATAGTGGTACATAGTATATGGTGTATTGTGGTACATTGTATAGAATGTTGTGTAGAGCTGTATAGTTATTCATAGTATAGAATATGGTGTATAGTGGTACATAGTATAGAATGTGATGAAGAGCTGTATAGTGGTACATAGTATAGAATATGTTGTATAGTGGTACATAGTATAGAATGTGGTGTAGAGCTGTATAATGGTCTAGAATGTGGTGTATAGTGGTATATTGTATAGAATGTGGTGTAGAGCTGTATAGTGGTACATCATATAGAATATGGTGTATAGTGGTACATAGTATAGAATATGGTGTATAGAGGTACATAGTATAGAATATTGGGTATAGTGGTATATAGTATAGAATGCGGTATATAGTGGTACATAGTGGTACATAGTATAGAATGTGGTGTAGTGGTACATAGTATAGAATGTGGTGTATAGTGGTGTATGGTGTAGAGCTTTAAAGTGGTACATAGTATAGAATATGGTGTAGAGCTGTATAGTAGTACATAGTATAGAATATGGTGTAGAGAGGTACAAAGTATAGAATATGGTGTATAGTGGTAAATAATATAGAATGTGAAGTAGAGCTGTATAGTGGTACATAGTATAGAATATGATGTATAGTGGTACATAGTATAGAATGTGGTGTAGAGCTCTATAATGGTACATAGTATTGAATTTGGTATAGAGCTGTATAGTGGTACATAGTATAGAATAAGGTGTATAGTCGTATATAGTATAGAATATGGTATAGAACTGTATAGTGGTATATAGTATAGAATATGTTGTATAGAGATACATAGTATAGAATATGGTGAAGAGCTGAATAGAGGTACACAGTATAGAATATGGTGTATAGTGGTACATAGTATAGAATATGGTGTATAGTAGTACATAGCATAGAATGTGGTGTATAGTGGTACATAGTTTAGAATATGGTGGTATAGTGGTACATAGCATAGAATGTGGTGTATAGTGGTACATAGTATAGAACATGGTGTAGAGCTGTATAGTGGTACATAGTATAGAATATGGTGTGTAGAGGGGACATAGTATAGAATGTGTTGTAGAGCTGTATAGTGGTACATAGTATAGAATATGGTGTATAGTTGTACATAGTATAGAATATGGTTTATAGAGAAACATAGTATAGAATGTGGTGTAGAGATGTATAGTGGTACATAGTATAGAATATGGTGTATTGTGGTACATTGTATAGAATATGGGGTATAGTGGTACATAGTATAGAATATGGTGTGTATAGAGGTTCATATTATAGAATACGGTGTATAGTGGTACATAGTATAGAATATGGTGTATTGTGATACATAGTATAGAATATGGTGTACAGTGGTACATAGTATAGAATATGGTGTATAGAGATACAAAGTATAGAATATAGTGTATAGTGGAAACATAGTATAGAATGTGGTGTATAGTGGAAAAGTATAGAATTTTGGTGTAGAGCTATATATTGGTACATAGTATAGAATATGGTGTATAGAGGAACATAGTATAGAATGTGGTGTAGAGATGTATAGTGGTACATAGTATAGAATATGGTGTATTGTGGTACATTGTATAGAATATGGTGTATAGTGGTACACAGTATAGAATATGGTGTATAAAGGTACATAGTATAGAATATGGTGTATAGTGGTACATAATATAGAATGTGGTGTATAGTGGTACATAGTATAAATTATGGTGTATTGAGGTACATAGTATAGAATATGGGTGTATAGTGGTACATAGTCTAGAATGTGGTGTATAGTGGTACATAGAATATGGTGTATAGTGGTACAAAGTATAGAATGTGGTGTAGAGCTGTATAGTGGTACATAGTATAGAATATGGTGTTTAGTGGTACGTAGTCTAGAATGTGGTGTATAGAGGTACATAGTATAGAATAAGGTGTGCAGTGGTTCATAGTATAGAATGTGGTGTAGAGCTGTATAGTGGTATATAATATAGGATGAGGTGTATAGTGTTACATTTTATAGAATATGGTGTATAGTGGTACATAGTATAGAATGTGGTGTATAGTGGTAAATAGTATAGAATATGGTGCAGAGCTGTATAGTGGTTCATAGTATAGAAAATGGTGTATTTTAGTACATAGTATAGAATATGGGGTGAGATATATAGTTGTTTATAGTATAGAATATGGTTTATAGTGGTACATAGTATAGAATATGGTGTATAGTGGTATAAAGTATAGAATATGGTGTACAGAGGTAAGTAGTATAAAAATATGGTGTATAGATGTACATAGTATAAAAATATGGTGTATAGTGGTACATAGTCTAGAATATGGTGTATAGTGGTAAAAAATATAGAATGTGGTGTACAGCTGTATAGTGGTACATAGTATAGAATATGGTGTAGAGCTGTATAGTGGTACATAGTATACAACAGTGTGTATAGTGGTATATAGTATAGAAGATAGTGTATAGCTGTACAGTGGTGCATAGTATAGAGTATTGTGTATAGTGATACATAGCATATAATATGGTGTAGAGATGTATAGTGGTACATATTATAGAATATTGTGTATAGTGGTATATAGTACAGAATGTGGTGTAGAGCTGTATAGTGGTACATAGTATAGAATATGGTGTATAGTGCTACATAGTATAGAATATGGTGTATAGTGGTACATAGTATATAATGTGGTGTAAAGTGGTACATAGTATAGAATATGGTGTATAGTGGTATATAATATAGAATATGATGAAGAGCTGTATTGTGGTACATAGTATAGAATATGGTGTTTAGTGGTACTTAGTATAGAATATGGTGTAGAGACGTATAGTGGTACATAGTATAGAATAAGTTGTATAGTGGTACATGGTATAGAATATGGGGTAGAGCTGTATAGTATTATATATTATAGAATATGGTGTATAGTGGTACATAGTATAGAATATGGTGTATAGAGGTACATAGTAAAGAATATGGTGTATAGTGGTACATAGTATAGAATATGGTGTATAGTGGTACATAGTATATGGTGTATTGTGGTACATTGTATAGAATGTTGTGTAGAGCTGTATAGTTTATTCATAGTATAGAATATGGTGT
Source organism: Taudactylus pleione (assembly GCA_031769625.1). Taxonomy (NCBI): domain Eukaryota; kingdom Metazoa; phylum Chordata; class Amphibia; order Anura; family Myobatrachidae; genus Taudactylus; species Taudactylus pleione. Next base: position 75,490 of record JAUIMM010001725.1, read on the forward strand.
ATAGTGGTACATAGTATAGAATATGGTGTATAGTGGTACATAGTATAGAATATAGTGTAGTGCTGTATAGCGGTACATAGTATAGGATATTGTGTAGAAACTGTATTGTGCTACACAGCATAGAATATGGTGTATAGTGGTACATATTATAGAATATGGTGTATAGAGGTTCATAGTATAGAATATGGTGTGTATAGTGGTTCATAGTATAGAATACGGTGTATAGTGGTACATAGTATAGAATATGGGTGTATTGTGATACATAGTATAGAATATGGTGTACAGTGGTACATGGTATAGAAAATGGTGTATAGAGATACAAAGTATAGAATATGGTGTATAGTGGAACATAGTATAGAATGTGTTGTATAGTGGTACATAGTATAGAATTTGGTGTAGAGATGTATAGTGGTACATAGTATAGAATATGGTGTATTGTGGTACATTGTATAGAATATGGTGTATAGTGGGTACATAGTATAGAATATGGGTGTTATAGAGGTACATAGTATAGAATATGGTGTATAGTGCTACATAGTATAGAATGTGTTTGTATAGTGGTACATAGAATAAAATATGGTGTATAGCGGTATATAGTATAGAATATGGTATATAGTGGTAAATAGTATAGAATATGGTGTATTGTGGTATATAGTATAGAATATGGTGTATAGTGGTACACAGTATAGAATATGGTGTATAGAGGTACTTAGTATAGAATATGGTGTATAGTGGTACATAGTATAGAATGTGGTGTATAGTGGTATATAGTATCAATTATGGTGTATTGAGGTACATAGTATAGAATATGGTGTATAGTGGTACAAAGTATAGAATGTATTGTAGAGCTGTATAGTGGTACATAGTATAGAATATGGTGTATAGTGGTTCGTAGTCTAGAATGTGGTGTATAGAGGTACATAGTATAGAATATGGTGTGCAGTGGTACATAGTATAGAATGTGGTGTAGAGCTGTCTAGTGGTACATAGAATAGGATATGGTGTATAGTGGTACATAGTATTGATTGTGGTGTATAGTAGTATATAGTATAGAATATGGTGTAGAGCTGTATAGTGGTACATAGTATAGAATGTGGTATACAGCTGTATAGTGGTACATAGTATAGAATATGGTGTAGAGGTGAATAGTGGTACATAGTTTAGAATATGGTGTATAGTGGTATATAGTATAGAATATGGTGTAGAGCTGTATAGTGGTTCATAGTATAGAAAATGGTGTATAGTAGTACATAGTATAGAATATGGGGTGAGATATATAGTTGTTTATAGTATAGAATATGGTTTTATAGTGGTACATAGTATAGAATATGGTGTATAGTGGTATAAAGTATAGAATATGGTGTATAGAGGTACGTAGTATAGAATATGGTGTATAGATGTACATAGTTTAAAATATGGTGTATAGTGGTACATAGTCTAGAATATGGTGTATAGTGGTACAAAATATAGAATGTCGTGTACAGCTGTATAGTGGTACATAGTATAGAATATGGTGTAGAGCTGTATAGTGGTACATAGTACAGAATATGGTGTTTAGTGGTACATAGTATAGAATATGGTGTATAGCACATAGTATAGAATAAGTTGTATAGTGGTACATGGTATAGAATATGGGGTAGAGCTGTATAGTGGTATATAGTATAGAATATTGGTGTATAGTGGTATATAATATAGAATATGATGTAGAGATGTATTGTGGTACATAGTACAGAATATGGTGTTTAGTGGTACATAGTATAGAATATGGTGTATAGCACATAGTATAGAATGAGCTGTATAGTGGTATATAGTATAGAAATATGGTGTATAGTGGTATATAATATAGAATATGGGGTAGAGCTGTATAGTGGTATATAGTATAGAATATGGTGTATAGTGGTACATAGTATAGAAAATGGGTGTATAGAGGTACATAGTATAGAATATGGTGTATAGTGGTACATAGTATAGAATATGGTGTATAGTGGTACATAGTATATGGTGTATTGTGGTACATTGTATAGAATGTTGTGTAGAGCTGTATAGTTATTCATAGTATAGAATATGGTGTATAGTGGTACATAGTATAGAATGTGATGAAGAGCTGTATAGTGGTACATAGTATAGAATATGTTGTATAGTGGTACAATAGTATAGAATGTGGTGTAGAGCTGTATAATGGTACATAGTATAAAATGTGGTATAGAGCTGTATAGTGGTATATAGTATAGAATGTGGTGTATAGTGATACATAGTATAGAAATAGGTGTATAGTGGTATATAGTATAGAATGTCATTTATAGTGGTACATAGTATAGAATATGGTGTATAGTGGTATATAGTTATAGAACATGGTGTAGAGCTGAATATTGGTACATAGTATAGAATGTGGTACAGAGCTGCATAATGGTACATGGCATAGAATATGGGGTAGAGCTATTAAGTGGTATATAGTATAGAATATGGTGTAAAGTGGTACATAGTCCTAGAATATGTTGCATAGAGGTACATAGTACAGAATATGGTGTAGAGAGGTACAAAGTATAGAATATGGTGTATAGTGGTAAATAATATAGAATGTGAAGTAGAGCTGTATAGTGGTACATAGTATAGAATATGATGTATAGTGGTACATAGTATAGAATGTGGTGTAGAGCTCTATAATGGTACATAGTATTGAATTTGGTATAGAGCTGTATAGTGGTACATAGTATAGAATAAGGTGTATAGTCGTATATAGTATAGAATATGGTATAGAACTGTATAGTGGTATATAGTATAGAATATGTTGTATAGAGATACATAGTATAGAATATGGTGAAGAGCTGAATAGAGGTACACAGTATAGAATATGGTGTATAGTGGTACATAGTATAGAATATGGTGTATAGTAGTACATAGCATAGAATGTGGTGTATAGTGGTACATAGTTTAGAATATGGTGTATAGTGGTACATAGCATAGAATGTGGTGTATAGTGGTACATAGTATAGAACATGGTGTAGAGCTGTATAGTGGTACATAGTATAGAATATGGTGTGTAGAGGGACATAGTATAGAATGTGTTGTAGAGCTGTATAGTGGTACATAGTATAGAATATGGTGTATAGTTGTACATAGTATAGAATATGGTTTATAGAGAAACATAGTATAGAATGTGGTGTAGAGATGTATAGTGGTACATAGTATAGAATATGGTGTATTGTGGTACATTGTATAGAATATGGGGTATAGTGGTACATAGTATAGAATATGGTGTACAGAGGTACATAGTATAGAATATGGTGTATAGTGCTACATAGTATAGAATGTGTTGTATATTGGTACATAGTATAAAATATGGTGTTAAGCGGTATATAGTATAGAATATGGTATATAGTGGTAAATAGTATAGAATATGGTGTATTGTGGTACATAGTATAGAATATGGTGTATAGTGGTACACAGTATAGAATATGGTGTATAGAGGTACATAGTATAGAATATGGTGTATAGTGGTACATAGTATAGAATATGGTGTATAGACTACATAGTACAGAATGTGGTGTGTAGTGGTACATAGTATAAATTATGGTGTATAGAGGTACATAGTATAGAATATGGGGTATAGTGGTACATAGTCTAGAATGTGGTGTATAGTGGTACATAGTATAAAATGTGGTGTAAAGCTGTATATTGGTACATAGTATAGAATATGGTGTATAGTGGTGCATAGTATAGAATGTGATTTAGAGCTGTATAATGGTACATATTATAGAATATGGTGTATAGTGGTACATAGTCTAGAATGTGGTGTATAGTGGTACATAGTATAGAATATAGTGTACAGTGGTACATAGTATAGAATGTGGTGTAGAGCTGTCTAGTGGTACATAGTATATATTGTGGTGTAGAGCTGTATAATGGTACATAGTATAGAATGTGGTGTATAGTAGTATATAGTATAGAATATGGTGTAGAGCTGTATAGTGGTACATAGTATAGAATGTGGTATACAGCTGTATAGTGGTACATAGTATAGAATATGGTGTAGAGGTGAATAGTGGTACATAGTATAGAATATGGTGTATAGTGGTATATAGTATAGAATATGGTGTAGAGCTATATAGTGGTTCATAGTATAGAAAATGGTGTATAGTAGTACATAGTATAGAATATGGGGTGAGCTATAGAGTTGTTTATAGTATAGAATATGGTTTATAGTGGTACATAGTTTAGAATATGGTGCATAGTGGTATATAGTATAGAATATGGTGTACAGAGGTACATAGTATAGAATATGGTGTATAGATGTACATAGTATAGAAAATGGTATATAGTGGTACATAGTCTAGAATATGGTGTAGAGCTGTATAGTGGTACATAGAATAGAATATGGTGTAGAGCTGTATAGTGGTACATAGTATACAATAGGGTGTATAGTGGTATATAGTATAAAATATGGTGTATAGCTGTACAGTGGTGCACAGTATAGAGTATTGTGTACAGTGATACACAGCATAGAATATTGTGTATAGAGGTACATAATATAGAATATGGTGTATAGTGGTACATAGTATAGAATATGGTATATAGTGGTACATAGTATATGGTGTATTGTGGTACATAGTATAGAATGTGATGAAGAGCTGTATAGTGGTACATAGTATAGAATATGTTGTATAGTGGTACATAGTATAGAATATGTTGTATAGTGGTACATAGTATAGAATGTGGTGTAGAGCTGTATAATGGTACATAGTATAAAATGTGGTATAGAGCTGTATAGTGGTATATAGTATAGAATGTGGTGTATAGTGATACATATTATAGAATAAGGTGTATAGTGGTATATAGTATGGAATGTCATTTGTAGTGGTACATAGTATAGAAAATGGTGTATAGTGGTATATAGTATAGAACATGGTGTAGAGCTGAATATTGGTACATAGTATAAAAATATGGTGTAGAGCTGTAGAGTTGTACATAGAATAGTATGTGGTTTATAGTGTTATATAGTATAGAATGTGGTGTAGAGCTGTATAGTGGTACAGAGTATAGAATATGGTGTATAGTGGTACATAGTATAGAATGTGGTGTATAATAGTATATAGTATAGAATGTGGTACAGAGCTGTATAGTGGTACATGGCATAGAATATGGGGTAGAGCTATTAAGTGGTATATAGTATAGAATATGGTGTAAAGTGGTAGAAAGTCTAGAATATGTTGTATAGAGGTAAATAGTATAGAATATGGTGTATAGAGGTACATAGAATAAAATATGGTGTATAGTGGTACATAGTATAGAATGTGATGTAGAGCTGTATAGTGGTACATAGTATAGAAAATGATGTATAGTGGTACATAGTATAGAATGTGGTGTAGAGCTCTATAGTGGTACATAGTATTGAATTTGGCATAGAGCTGTATTGTGGTACATAGTATAGAATATGGTGTATAGTCGTATATAGTATAGAATATGGTATAGAACTGTATAGTGGTATATAGTATAGAATATGGTGTATAGAGATACATAGTATAGAATATGGTGTAGAGCTGTATAGTGGTACACAGTATAGAATATGGTGTATAGTGGTACATAGTATAGAATATGGTGTATAGTGGTACATAGCTTAGAATATGGTGTATAGTGGTACATAGTATAGAATATGCTGTATAGTGGTACATAGTATAGAATATGGTGTATAGTGGTACATAGCATAGAATGTGGTGTATAGTGGTACATAGTATAGAACATGGTGTAGAGCTGTATAGTGGTACATAGTATAGAATATGGTGTAGAGTGTATAGTGGTACATATTATAGAATATGGTGTATAGTTTGTGGTACACAGCATAAAATATGGTGTAGAGCTGTATAGTGGTACATAGTATAGAATGTGGTGTATAGAGGAACATAGTATAGAATGTGGTGTAGAGCTGTATAGTGGTACATGGTATAGACTGTGGTGTATAGTGGTATATAGTATAGAATGTGGTATAAAGCTGTACAATGGTACATAGTAAAGAATGTGGTATATAGTGGTACATAGTATAGAATATGGTGTATAGTGGTACAAAGTATAGAATATGGTGTATAATGGTACATAGTATGGAATATGGTGAAGTGCTGTATAGTGGTACATAGTATAGAATATGGTGTAGAGCTGTATTGTGCTACACAGCATAGAATATGCTGTATAGTGGTACATAGTATAGAAAATGGTGTATAGAGGTACATAGTATAGAATATGGTGTGTTTAGTGGTACATAGTATAGAATACGGTGTATAGTGGTACATAGTATAGAATATGGTGTATTGTGATACATAGTATAGTGTATAGTGGTACATAGTATAGAATATGGTGTATAGAGGTACATAGTATAGAATATGGTGTAAAGAGGAACATAGTATAGAATGTGGTGTAGAGATTTATAGTGGTACATAGTATAGAATATGGTGTATTGTGGTACATTGTATAGAATGTGGTGTAGAGCTGTATAGTGGTACATAGTATAGAATGTGGAGTATAGTGGTACATAGTATAGAATGTGGTGTATAGTGGTGTATAGTATAGAATGTGGTATAAAGCTGTACAATGGTACATAGTATAGAATGTGGTGTATAGTGGTACATAGTATAGAATATGGTGTATAGAGGTACATAGTATAGAATATGGTGTATTGTGATACATAGTATAGAATATGGTGTATAGAGGTACAAAGTATAGAATATGGTGTATTGTGATACATAGTATAGAATATGGTGTATAGAGGTACATAGTATAGAATATGGTGTGCAGTGGTTCATAGTATAGAATGTGGTGTAGAGCTGTATAGTGGTACATAGTATAGAATGTGGTGTATAGTGTTACATTTTATAGAATATGGTGTATAGTGGTACATAGTATAGAATGTGGTGTATAGTAGTAAATAGTATAGAATATGGTGTAGAGCTGTACAGTGGTACATAGTATAGAATGTGGTAAACAGCTGTATAGTGGTACATAGTATAGAATATGGTGTAGAGGTGAATAGTGGTACATAGTTTAGAATATCGTGTAAAGTGGTATATAGTATAGAATATGGTGTAGAGCTGTATAGTGGTTCATTGTATAGAAAATGGTGTATAGTAGTACATAGTATAGAATGTGGGGTGAGCTATATAGTTGTTTATAGTATAGAATATGGTGTATAGTGGTATATAGTATAGAATATTGTGTATAGAGGTACGTAGATTAGAATATGGTGTATAGAAGTATATAGTATAGAATATGGTGTATAGTGGTACATAGTCTAGAATATGGTGTATAGTGGTACATAATATAGAATGTGGTGTAGAGCTGTATAGTGGTACATAGTATAGAATATGGTGTAGAGCTGTATAGTGGTACATAGAATAGAATATGGTGTAGAGCTGTAGAGTGGTACATAGTATACAATAGTGTGTATAGTGGTATATAGTATAGAATATAGTGTATAGCTGTACAGTGGTGCATAGTATAGAATGTGGTACAGAGCTGTAAAGTGATACATGGCATAGAATATGGGGTAGAGCTGTTAAGTGGTATATAGTGTAGAATATGGTGTAAAGTGGTACATAGTCTAGAATATGTTGTATAGTGGTATATAGTATAGAATATGGTGTATAGTGGTACATAATATAGAATATGGTGTATAGTGGTACATAGTATAGAATGTTATTTATAGTGGTACATAGTATAGAATATGTTGTTTAGTGGTATATAGTATAGAACATGGTACATAGTATAAAATATGGTGTAGAGCTGTATAGTGTTACATAGTATAGAATATGGTTTATAGTGGTACATAGTATAGAATATGGTGTAGAGCTGTACAGTGGTACATAGTATAGAAAGTGGTGCAGAGCAGTATAGTGGTACATGGCATAGAATAAGGGGTAGAGCTGTATAGTGGTATATAGTATAGAATATGGTGTAAAGTTGTACATAGTCTAGAATATGTTGTATAGAGGTACATAGTATAGAATATGGTGTATAGAGGTACATAGTATAGAATATGGTGTATAGTGGTGCATAGTATAGAATGTGGTGTATAGTGGTATATAGTGGTACATAGTATAGAATGTGGTGTAGTGGTACATAGTATAGAATGTGGTGTAGAGTAGTACATAGTATAGAATACGGTGTAGAGCTGTATATTAGTACATAGTATAGAATATGGTGTAGTGTTGTATAGTGGTACATAGTATAGAATATGGTGTAGAGCTGTATAGTGGTACATAGTATAGAAAATGGTGTATAGAGGGAAAAAGTATAGAATGTGGTGTATAGTGGTACATAGTATAGAATATAGTGTATAATGGCACATAGTATAGAATATGGTGTATAGTGGTACATAGTATAGAATATGGTGTATAGTGGTACATAGTATAGAATATGGTGTAGAGCTGTATAGTGGTATATAGTATAGAATGTGGTGTATAGTGCTACATACTATAGAATATGGTGTATAGAGGTACTTAGTATAGAATATGCTGTATAGTGGTACATAGCATAGAATATAGTGTAGAGTTTTATAGTGGTACATCGTATAGAATACGGTGTATAGTGGTACATTGTATAGAATATGGTTAATAGTGGTATATAGTATAGAATATGGTGTATAGAGGTAAATAGTATAGAATATGGTGTATAGTGGTACATAGTATAGAATGTGGTGTATAGTGGTATATAGTGGTACATAGTATAGAATGTGGTGTAGTGGTACATAGTATAGAATGTGGTGTATAGTAGTACATAGTATAGAATACGGTGTAGAGCTGTATATTAGTACATAGTATAGAATATGGTGTAGTGTTGTATAGTGGTACATAGTATAGAATATGGTGTATAGTGGGAAAAAGTATAGAATGTGATGTATAGTGGTACATAGTATAGAATATAGTGTATAAAGGCACATAGTATAGAAAATGGTGTATAGTGGTACAAAGTATAGAATGTGTTGTATAGTGGTACATAGTATATAATATGGTGAATAGTGGTACACAGAATATGATGTATAGCGGTACATATTATAGAATGTGGTGTAGAGCTGAATAGTGGTACATAGTATAGAATATGGTGTATAGTGGTACATAGTATAGAATATGGTGTAGAGCTGTATAGTGGTACATAGTAAAGAATGTGGTGTATAGTGCTACATACTATAGAATATGGTGTATAGAGGTACTTAGTATAGAATATGCTGTATAGTGGTACATAGCATAGAATATAGTGTAGAGTTTTATAGTGGTACATAGTATAGAATATGGTGTATAGTGGTAAATAGTATAGAATATGGTGTAACGCTGTATAGTGGTTCATAGTATAGAATATGGTGTATAGTGGTGTATACATAGTACAGAGTATGGGGTAGAGCTGTATAGTTGTATATCGTATAGAATATGGTGTATAGTGGTACATTGTATAGAATATTGTTAATAGTGGTATATAGTATAGAATATGGTGTATAGAGGTAAATAGTATAGAATATGGTGTATAGTGGTACATAGTATAGAATGTGGTGAAGAGCTGTATAATGGTACATAGTATAGGATGTGGTGTATAGTGGTACATAGTATAGAATATGGTGAAGAGTGGTACATAGTATAGAATATGGTGTAGAGCTGTATAGTGGTACATAGTATAGAATGTGGTGTATAGTGCTACATACTATAGAATATGGTGTATAGAGGTACATAGTCCAGATTATGGTGTACAATGGTACATAGTATAGAATGTAGTGTATAGTGGTACATAATGGTACATAGTATAGAATGTGGTGTAGTGGTACTTAGTATAGAATGTGGTGTATAGTGGTATATGGTGTAGAGCTGTATAGTGGTACATAGTATAGAATGTGGTGTATAGTAGTACATAGTATAGAATACGTTGTAGAGCTGTATAGTGGTACATAGTATAGAATGTGGTGTAGAGCTGTATAGTGGTAAATAGTATAAAATATGGTGTATAGTGGTACATAGTATAGAATATGGAGTATAGTAATACATAGTATAGAATATGGTGTAGAGCTGTATAGTGGTACATAGTATAGAATATGGTGTAGTGTTGTATAGTGGTACATAGTATAGAAAATAGTGTAGAGCTGTATTGTGGTACATAGTATAGAATATGGTGTATAGAGGTACATAGTATAGAAAATGGTGTATAGAGGTACATAGTATGGAATACGGTGTATAGTTGTACATAGTATAGAATATGGTGTATTGTGGTACATTGTATAGAATATGGTATATAGAGGTACAAAGTATAAAATATGGTGTATAGTGGAACATAGTATAGAATGTGGTGTAGAGCTGTATAGTGGTACATAGCATAGAATATAGTGTAGAGGTTTATAGTGGTACATAGTATAGAATATGGTGTATAGTGGTAAATAGTATAGAATATGGTGTAGAGCTGTATAGTGGTTCATAGTATAGAATATGGTGTATAGTGGTACATAGTCTAGAATATGTTGTATAGAGGTACATAGTATAGAATATGGTGTATAGAGGTACATAGTATAGAATATGGTGTATAGTGGTACATAGTATAGAATGTGATGTAGAGCTGTATAGTGGTACATAGTATAGAATATGATGTATAGAGGTACATAGTATAGAATATGGTGTATAGAGGTACATAGTATATAATATGGTGTATAGAGGTACATAGTATAGAATATGGTGTATAGTGGTACATAGTATAGAATGTGATGTAGAGCTGTATAGTGGTACATAGTATAGAATATGATGTATAGAGGTACATAGTATAGAATATGGTGTATAGAGGTACATAGTATATAATATGGTGTATAGTGGTACATAGTATAGAATGTGGTGTATAGTGGTATATAGTGGTACATAGTATAGAATGTGGTGTAGTGGTACATAGTATAGAATGTGGTGTATAGTAGTACATAGTATAGAATATGGTGTAGAGCTGTATAATAGTACATAGTACAGAATATGGTGTAGTGTTGTAAAGTGGTACATAGTATAGAATATGGTGTAGAGCTGTATAGTGGTACATAGTATAGAAAATGGTGTATAGTGGGAAAAAGTATAGAATGTGGTGTATAGTGGTACATAGTATAGAATATAGTGTATAAAGGCACATAGTCTAGAATATGGTGTATAGTGGTACACAGAATATGATGTATAGCGGTACATAGTATAGAATGTGGTGTAGAGCAGAATAGTGGTACATCGTATAGAATATGGTGTATAGTGGTACATAGTATAGAATATGGTGTAGTGTTGTATAGTGGTACATAGTATAGAATGTGGTGTATAGTGCTACATACTATAGAATATGGTGTATAGAGGTACTTAGTATAGAATATGCTGTTTAGTGGTACATAGCATAGAATATAGTGTAGAGGTTTATAGTGGTACATAGTATAGAATATGGTGTATAGTGGTAAATAGTATAGAATATGGTGTAGAGCTGTATAGTGGTTCATAGTATAGAATATGGTGTATAGTGGTATATACATAGTACAGAATATGGGGTAGAGCTGTATAGTTGTATATCGTATAGTATATGGTGTATAGAGGTAAATAGTATAGATTATGGTGTATAGTGGTACATAGTATAGAATGTGGTGAAGAGCTGTATAATGGTACATAGTATAGGATGTGGTGCATAGTACTACATAGTCTAGAATGTGGTGAATAGTGGTATATATTATAGAATGTGGTGTAGAGCTGAATAGTGGTACATTGTATAGAATATGGTGTATAGTGGTATATAGTATAGAATATGGTATATAGAGGTACATAGTATAGAATATGGGGTATAGTGGTACATAGTATAGAATGTGGTGTATAGTGGTACAAAGTGGTACATAGTATAGAAGGTGGTGTAGTGGTACATAGTATAGAATGTGGTGTATAGTGGTGAATGGTGTAGAGCTGTATAGTGGTACATAGTATAGAATGTGGTCTAGAGCTGTATAGTGGTACAAAGTATTGAATATGGTGTATAGAGGTACATAGTATAGAATGTGTTGTAGAGCTGTATAGTGGTACATACTATAGAATATTGTGTATAATGGTACATAGTATAGAATATGGTGTATAGTGGTACATAGTATAGAATATGGTGTAGATCTGTATTGTGGTACATAGTATAGAATATGGTGTTTAGTGGTACATAGTATAGAATATGGTGTATAGAGGTACATAGTATAGAATATGGTGTATAGTGGTACATAGTATGGAATAAGGTGTTTAGTGGTACATAGTATAGAATATGGTGTATAGTGGTACATAGTATAGAATTTGGTGTAGAGCTACATAGTGCTGCATAGTATAGAATGTGGTGTAGAGCTGTATAGTGGTACATAGTATAGAATATGGTGTAGAGTGGTACATAGTATAGAATATGTTGTAGAGCAGTATAGTGGTACATAGTATAGAATGTAGTGTATAGTGGTACATAGTATAGAATATGGTGTATAGTGGTACATAGTATAGAATATGGTGTAGAGCTGTATTGTGGTACATAGTAACGAATATGGTGGATAGTGGTACATAGTATAGAATATGGTATATAGAGGTACATAGTATAGAATTTGGTGTAGAGCTGTATAGTGGTGCATAGTAGAGAGTATTGTGTATAGTGATACATAGTATAGAATATGGAGTAGAGCTGTATAGTTGTACGGGGTATAGAATATGGTGTATAGTGCAACATAGTATAGAATATGGTGTATAGTGGTATATAGTATAGAATGTGGTGTAGAGCTGTATAGTGGTACATAGTATAGAATATGGTGTATAGTGCTATATAGTATAGAATATTGTGTATAGAGGTACATAGTATAGAATATGGTGTACAGTGGTACATAGTATAGAATGTGGTGTAGTGGTACATATTATAGAATGTGGTGTATAGTGGTATATGGTGTAGAGCTGTATAGTGGTACATAGCATAGAATGTGGTGTACAGTATTACATAGTACAGAATACGGTGTAGAGCTGTATAGTGGTACATAGTATAGAATGTGGTGTAGAGCCATATAGTGGTACATAGTATAGAATATGGTGTATAGTGGTACATAGTATAGAATATGGTTTATAGAAGTACATAGTATAGAAATTGATGTAGAGCTGTACAGTGGTACATAGTATAGAATATAGTGTAGAGCTGTATTGTGGTACATATTATAGAATATGGTGTTTAGTGGTACATAGTATAGAATATGGTGTATAGAGGTACATAGTATAGAATATGGTGTATAGTGGTACATAGTATGGAATACGGTGTATAGTGGTACATAGTATAGAATATGGTGTATTGTGGTACATTGTATAGAATATGGTGTATAGAGGTACAAAGTATAGAATATGGTGTATAGTGGTACATAGTATAGAATATGGTGTATAGAGGTACATAGTATAGAATTTGGTGTAGAGCTGTAAAGTGCTAAATAGTATAGAATATGTTGCATAGTGGTACATAGTATAGATTGTGGTGTAAAGCTGTATAATGGTACATAGTATAGAATGTGGTGTATAGTGGTACATAGTATATAATATGGTGTATAGATGTACATAGTATAGAATATGGTGTATAGAGGTACATTGTTTAGAATATGGTGTATAGTGTTACATAGTCTAGAATATGGTGTATAGTGGTACATAGAATATGATGTATAGCGGTACATAGTATAGAATGTGGTGTAGAGCTGAATAGTGGTACATAGTATAGAATATGGTGTATAGTGGTACATAGTATAGAATGTGGTGTAGAGCTGTATAGTGGTACATAGTATAGAATGTGGTGTATAGTGTTACATAGTATAGAATATGGTGTATAGTGGTACTTAGTATAGAATGTGGTCTATAGTAGTTTATAGTATAGAATATGGTGTAGAGCTGTACAGTTATAAATAGTATAGAATGTGGTATAGAGCTGTATAGTGGTACATAGCATAGAATATAGTGTAGAGGTTTATAGTGGTACATAGTATAGAATATGGTGTATAGTGGTAAATAGTATAGAATATGGTGTAGAGCTGTATAGTGGTTCATAGTATAGAATATGGTGTATAGTTGTATATACATAGTATAAAATATGGGGTAGAGCTGTATAGTTGTATATCGTATAGAATATGGTGTATAGTGGTACATTGTATAGAATATGGTTAATAGTGGTATATAGTATAGAATATAGTGTATAGAGGTAAATAGTATAGAATATGGTGTATAGTGGTACATAGTATAGGATGTGGTGAAGAGCTGTATAATGGTACATAGTAGAGGATGTGGTGTATAGTGGTATATAGTATAGAATATGGTGTATAGAGGAACATAATATTGAATATGGTGTATATTAGTACATAGTCTAGAATGTGGTGTATAGTGGTACATAGTATAGATTATGGTGTAGAGCTGAATAGTGGTACATAGTATAGGATGTGGTGTATAGTGGTATATAGTATAGAATATGTTGTATAGAGGAACATAATATTGAATATGGTGTATAGTAGTACATATTCTAGAATGTGGTGTATAGTGGTACATAGTATAGATTATGGTGTAGAGCTGTATAGTGGTACATAGTATAGAATGTGGTATATAGTGGTACATAGTATAGAATGTGGTGTCGAGCTGTATAGTGGTACATAGTATAGAATATGGTGTAGAGCTGTTTAGTGGTAGATAGTATAGAATATGGTGTATAGTGGTACATAGTATAGAATATGGTGTAGAGCTGTATAGTGGTACATTGTATAGAATATGGTGTATAATGGTACATAGTATAGAATATGGTGTATTGTGGTATATAGTATAGAATATGGTGTATAGTGGTACATAGTATTGAATATGGTGTATAATGGTACATAGTATAGAATATGGTGTACAGTGGTACCTAATATAGAACAGGGTCGTAGCTAGGGTAGTGCTGCCGATGCCATCGCACACTGCACCACAGGTCATGGGGCGCTGGTTGGGCCTACCAAATTTCTATTTATTATCATTCTTGTTTGTAGCTTCCTCTTATTTCATCCCCAGCATCTCCTGGCCTCTCCTATACTTTACCTGGCCCTTCCCCATGAAGCCTTTGCCCTTTTTTGAGTGCATTATGTCCTTTGAAAAATGAGGGGGCCACCAATGAACTTTCTGGCACAGGGCACCAAAAAGTCTAGTTATGGTTCTGGTATAGAATATGTTGTATAGTGGTACATAGTATAGAATATGGTGTAGAGCTGTATAGTGGTATATGGTATAGAATATGATGTA
The DNA here is from genome assembly GCA_031769625.1 of Taudactylus pleione. Lineage (NCBI taxonomy): Eukaryota > Metazoa > Chordata > Amphibia > Anura > Myobatrachidae > Taudactylus > Taudactylus pleione. The sequence continues at coordinate 90,747 of JAUIMM010001725.1, forward strand.
TAGTGTTACATAGTACAGAATATGGTGTATAGTGGTGCATAGTACAGAATGTGGTGTTTAGTGGTACACATTATAGAATGTTGTTTATAGTGGTACATAGTATAGAATATGGTGTATAGTGGTATATAGAATAGAACATGGTGTAGAGCTGAATATTGGTACATAGTATAAAATATGGTGTAGAGCTGTATAGTGGTACATAGTATAGAATGTGGTGTATAGTGTTACATAGTATAGAATGTGGTGTATAGAAGTATATAGTATAGAATATGGTGCAGAGCTGTACAGTGGTACATAGTATAGAATGTGGTGCAGAGCTGTATAGTGGTACATGGAGTAGAATATGGGGTAGAGCTGTGAAGTGGTATATAGTATAGAGTATGGTGTAAAGTGGTACATAGTCTAGAATATGTTGTATAGAGGTACATAGTATAGAATATGGTGTATAGAGGTACATAGTATAGAATATGGTGTATAGTGGTATATAGTATAGAATGTGATGTAGAGCTGTATAGTGGTACATAGTATAGAATATGGTGTATAGACGTACATAGTATAGAATATGGTGTAGTGTTGTATAGTGGTACATAGTATAGAATATGGTGTAGAGCTTTATAGTGGTACATAGTATAGAATATGGTGTAGTGTTGTATAGTGGTACATAGTATAGAAAATAGTGTAGAGCTGTATTGTGGTACATAGTATAGAAAATGGTGTATAGAGGTACATAGTATGGAATACAGTGTATAGTTGTACATAGTATAGAATATGGTGTATTGTGGTATATTGTATAGAATATGGTATATAGAGGTACAAAGTATAGAATATGGTGTATAGTGGTACATAGTATAGAATGTGGTGTATAGTGGTACATAGTATAGAATTTGGTGTAGAGCTGTATAGTGGTACATAGTATAGAATATGGTGTATAGAGGTACATATTATAGAATGTGGTGTAGAGCTGTATAGTGGTAAATAGTATAGAATATGCTGTATAGTGGTACATAGTATAGTCTGTGGTGTAAAGCTGATTAATGGTACATAGTATAGAATGTGGTGTACAGTGTTACATAGTATAGAATGTGGTGTATAGTGGTATATAGTATAGAATATAGTGTATAGAGGTACATATTATAGAATGTGGTGTAGAGCTGTATAGTGGTAAATAGTAGAGAATATGTTTTACAGTGGTAGATAGTATAGATTGTGGTGTAAAGCTGTATAATGGTACATAGTATAGAATGAGGTGTATAGTGGTACATAGTATAGAATATGGTGTATAGTGGTACATAGTATAGAATGTGGTGTAGAGCTGTATAGTGGTAAATAGTATAGAATATGTTGTATAGTGGTTCATAGTATTTATTGTGGTGTAAAGCGTAATAATGGTACATAGTATAGAATGTGGTGTATAGTGGTACATAGTATAGAATATGGTGTATAGAGGTACATAGTATAGAATGTGGTGTCTAGTGGTACATAGTATATAATATGGTGTATAGAGGTACATAGTATAGAATATGGTGTATAGAGGTACATAGTCTAGAATATGGTGTATAGTATTACATAGTCTAGAATATGGTGTATAGTGGTACATAGATTATGATGTATAGCGGTACATAGTATAGAATGTGGTGTAGAGCTGAATAGTAGTACATAGTATAGAATATGGTGAATAGTGGTACATAGTATAGAATGTGGTGTAGAGATGTATAGTTGTACATAGTGTAGAATGTGGTGTATAGTGCAACATACTATAGAATATGGTGTATAGAGGTACTTAGTATAGATTGTGGTCTATAGCATTATATAGTATAGAATATGGTGTAGAGCTGTACAGTTGTACATAGTATAGAATGTGGTATAGAGCTGTATAGTGGTACATAGCATAGAATATAGTGTTGAGGTTTATAGTGGTACATAATATAGAATATGGTGTATAGTGGTAAATAGTACAGAATATGGTGTAGAGCTGTATAGTGATTCATAGTATAGAATATGGTGTATAGTGGTATATACATAGTACAGAATATTGGGTAGGGCTGCATAGTTGTATATCATATAGAATATGGTGTATAGAGGTAAATAGTATAGATTATGGTGTATAGTGGTACATAGTATAGAATGTGGTGAAGAGCTGTATAATGGTACATAGTATAGGATGTGGTGCATAGTAGTACATAGTCTAGAATGTGGTGAATAGTGGTACATCGTATAGAATATGGTGTATAGTGGTATATAGTATAGAATATGGTATATAGAGGTACATAGTATAGAATGTGGAGTATAGTGGTGAATGGTGTAGAGCTGTATAGTGGTACATAGTATAGAATGTGGTCTAGAGCTGTATAGTGGTACATAGTATTGAATATGGTGTTTAGAGGTACATAGTATAGAATGTGTTGTAGAGCTGTATAGTGGTAAATACTATAGAATATGGTGTATAATGGTACATAGTATAGAATATGGTGTATAGTGGTACATAGTTTAGAATATGGTGTAGATCTGTATTGTGGTACATAGTATAGAATATTGTGTTTAGTTGTACATAGTATAGAATATGGTGTATAGAGGTACATAGTATAGAATATGGTGTATAGTGGTACATAGTATGGAATAAGGTGTATAGTGGTACATAGTATAGAATATGGTGTATAGTGGTACATAGTATAGAATTTGGTGTAGAGCTACATAGTGGTGCATAGTTTAGAATGTGGTGTAGAGCTGTATAGTGGTACATAGTATAGAATATGGTGTATAGTGGTACATAGTAAAGAATATGTTGTAGAGCAGTATAGTGGTACATAGTATAGAATATAGTGTATAGTGGTACATAGTATAGAATATGGTGTATAGTGGTACATAGTATAGAATATGGTGTAGAGCTGTATTGTGGTACATAGTAAAGAATATGGTGGATAGTGGTACATAGTATAGAATATGGTATATAGAGGTACATAGTATATAATTTGTTGTAGAGCTGTACAGTGGTGCATAGTATAGAGTATTGTGTATAGTGATACATATCATAGAATATGGAGTAGAGTTGTATAGTTGTACGGAGTATAGAATATGGTGTATAGTGCTACATAGTATAGAATATGGTGTATAGTGGTATGTAGTATAGAATGTGGTGTAGAGCTGTATAGTGGTACATCGTATAGAATAAGGTGTATAGTACTATATAGTATAGAATATTGTGTATAGAGGTACATAGTATAGAATATGGTGTACAGTGGTACATAGTTTAGAATGTGGTGTATAGTGGTACATAGTGGTACATAGTATAGGATGTGGTGTAGTGGTACATATTATAGAATGTGGTGTATAGTGGTATATGGTGTAGAGCTGTATAGTGGTACATAGGATAGAATGTGGTGTACAGTATTATATAGTACAGAATACGGTGTAGAGCTGTATAGTGGTACATAGTATAGAATATGGTGTATAGTGGTACATAGTATAGAATATGGTTTATAGAAGTACATAGTATAGAAATTGATGTAGAGCTGTACAGTGGTACATAGTATAGAATATGGTGTAGAGCTGTATTGTGGTACATATTATAGAATATGGTGTTTAGTGGTACGCAGTATAGAATATGGTGTAGAGAGGTACATAGTATAGAATATGGTGTATAGTGGTACATAGTATGGAATACGGTGTATAGTGGTACATAGTATAGAATATGGTGTATAGAGGTACATAGTCTAGAATATGGTGTATAGTGTTACATAGTCTAGAATATGGTGTATAGTGGTACATAGAATATGATGTATAGCGGTACATAGTATAGAATGTGGTGTAGAGCTGAATAGTGGTACATAGTATAGAATATGGTGTATAGTGGTACATAGTATAGAATGTGGTGTAGAGCTGTATAGTGGTACATAGGATAGAATGAGGTGTATAGTGCTACATAGTATAGAATATGGTGTATAGTGGTACTTAGTATAGAATGTGGTCTATAGTAGTTTATAGTATAGAATATGGTGTAGAGCTGTACAGTTATACATAGTATAGAATGTGGTATAGAGCTGTATAGTGGTACATAGCATAGAATATAGTGTAGAGGTTTATAGTGGTACATAGTATAGAATATGGTGTATAGTGGTAAATAGTATAGAATATGGTGTAGAGCTGTATAGTGGTTCATAGTATAGAATATGGTGTATAGTGGTAAATACATAGTATAAAATATGGGGTAGAGCTGTATAGTTGTATATCGTATAGAATATGGTGTATAGTGGTACATAGTATAGAATATGGTTAATAGTGGTATATAGTATAGAATATGGTGTATAGAGGTAAATAGTATAGAATATGGTGTATAGAGGTACATAGTATAGAATGTGTTGAAGAGCTGTATAATGGTACATAGTATAGGATGTGGTGTATAGTGGTATATAGTATAGAATATGGTGTATAGAGGAACATAATATTGAATATGGTGTATAGTAGTACATAGTCTAGAATGTGGTGTATAGTGGTACATAGTATAGATTATGGTGTAGAGCTGAATACTGGTACATAGTATAGGATGTGGTGTATAGTGGTATATAGTATAGAATATGGTGTATAGAGGAACATAATATTGAATATGGTGTATAGTAGTACATATTCTAGAATGTGGTGTATAGCGGTACATAGTATAGATTATGGTGTAGAGCTGTATAGTGGTACATAGTATAGAATGTGGTATATAGTGGTACATAGTATAGAATGTGGTGTCGAGCTGTATAGTGGTACATAGTATAGAATATGGTGTAGAGCTGTATAGTGGTAGATAGTATAGAATATGGTGTATAGTGGTACATAGTATAGAATATGGTGTAGAGCTGTATAGTGGTACATAGTATAGAATATAATGTATAGTGATACATAGTATAGAATATGGTGTATAATGGTACATAGTATAGAATATGGTGTATTGTGGTATATAGTATAGAATATGGTGTATAGTGGTACATAGTATTGAATATGGTGTATAATGGTACATAGTATAGAATATGGTGTATAGTGGTACCTAATATAGAACAGGGCCGTAGCTAGGGTAGTGCTGCCGATGCCATCGCACACTGCAACACAGGTCATGCGTCGCTGGTTGGGCCTACCAAATTTCTATTTATTATCATTCTTGTTTGTAGCTTCCTCTTATTTCATCCCCAGCATCTCCTGGCCCCTCCTATACTTTACCTGGCCCTTCCCCATGAAACCTTTGCCCTTTTTTGAGTGCATTATGTCCTTTGAAAAATGAGGGGGCCACCAATGAACTTTCTGGCACAGGGCACCAAAAAGTCTAGTTATGGTTCTGGTATAGAATATGTTGTATAGTGGTACATAGTATAGAATATGGTGTAGAGCTGTATAGTGGTATATGGTATAGAATATGATGTATAGTGTTACATAGTACAGAATATGGTGTATAGTGGTGCATAGTACAGAATGTGGTGTATAGTGGTACATAGTATAGAATGTGGTTTTATAGTGGAACATAGTATAGAATATGGTGTATAGTGGTATATATTATATAATATGGTGTAGAGCTGTATAGTGGTACATAGTATAGAATATGGTGTATAGTGGTACATAGTATAGATTATGGTGTATAGTACATAGTAAAGAATGTGGTGTATAGTGGCACATAGTATAGAATATGGGGTAGAGCTGTATAGTGGTATATAGTCTAGACTGTGGTGTATATTGGTACATTGTATAGAATATGGTGTATAGTGGTAGAGAGCATAGAATGTGGTGTAGAGCATAGTGGTACATAGTATAGAGTATGGTGTATAGTGGTATATAGTATAGAAAATGGTGTTTAGAGGTACATAGAATAGAATATGGTGTATAGTGGTACATAGTATAGAATTTGGTGTATTGTGGTAAATAGTATAGAATGTGGTTAGCAGATGTATAGTGGTACATAGTATAGAATATGGTGTAGTCTTGTATAGTGGTACATAGTATAGATTATGTGTAGAGCTGTATTGTGGAACATAGTATAGAATATCGTATATAGTGGTATATAGTATAGAATATGGTGTATAGAGGTACATAGTATAGAATATGGTGTATTGTGGTACATTGTATAGAATATGGTGTATAGTGGTATACAGTATAGAATATGGTGTATAGAGGTACATAGTATAGAATGTGGTGTATAGTGGTACATTGTATGGAATTTGGTGTAAAGCTGTTTAGTGGTACATAGTATAGAATGTGGTGTAGAGCTGTATAGTGGTACATAGTATAGAATATGGTGTACAGTGGTGCATAGTATAGAATATGGTGTATAGTGGTACATAGTATAGAATATGGTGTAGTGTTGTATAGTGGTACATAGTATAGAAAATGGTGTAGAGTTGTATTGTGGTACATATTATAGAATATGGTGTATAGTGGTACATAGTATAGAATATGGTGTATAGTGGTACATGGTATAGAATATGGTGTATAGAGGTACATAGTACAGATTATGGTGTACAGTGGTACATAGTATAGAATGTGGTGTATAGTGGTACATAGTGGTACATAGTATAGAATGTGGTGTAGTGGTACATAGTATAGAATGTGGTGTATAGTGGTATATGGTGTAGAGCTGTGTAGTGGTACATAGTATAGAATGTGGTGTATAGTAGTACATAGTATAGAATACAGTGTAGAGCTGTATAGTGGTACTTAGTATAGAATGTGGTGTAGAGCTGTATAGTGGTACATAGTATAGAATATGGTGTATAGTGGTACATAGTATAGAATATGGTGTATAGTAGTTCATAGTATAGAATATGGTGTAGAGCTGTATAGTGGTACATAGTATAGAATATAGTGCAGAGCTGTATTGTGGTACATAGTATAGAATATGGTGTATAGTGGTACATAGTATAGAATATGGTGTATAGTGGTACATAGTATGGAATACGGTGTATAGTGGTACATAGTATAGAATATGGTGTATTGTGGAACATTGTATAGAATATGGTATATAGAGGTACAAAGTATAGAATATGGTGTATAGTGGTTCATAGTATAGAATGTGGTGTATAGTGGTACATAGTTAAGAATTTGGTGTAGAGCTGTATAGTGGTACATAGTATAGAATATGATGTATAGAGGTACATAGTATAGAATGTGGTTTAGAGCTGTATAGTGGTAAATAGTATAGAATATGTTGTATAGTGGTACATAGTATAGATTGTGGTGTAAAACTGTATAATGGTACATAGTATAGAATGTGGTGTATAGTGGTACATAGTATAGAATATGGGGTATAGTGGTACATAGTATCGAATATGGTGTATAGCGGTACATAGTATAGAATGAGGTGTAGAGCTTTATAGTGGTACATGGTATCGATTGTGGTGTAGAGCTGTATAGTGGTACATAGTATAGAAAATGGTGTATAGAGGTACATAGTATAGAATATGGAGTATAGTGGTACATAGTATAGAATGTGGTGTATAGTGGTACATAGTATAGAATATAGTGTATGGAGGCACATAGTATAGAATATGGTATATAATGGTACATAGTATAGAATGTTGGTGTATAGTGGTACATAGTATATAATATGGTGTATAGTGGTACATAGTATAGAATGTTGTGTATAGTGCTACATACTATAGAATATGGTGTATAGAGGTACTTGGTATAGAATGTGGTCTATAGTAGTATATAGTATAGAATATGGTGTAGAGCTGTACAGTTGTACATAGTATAGAGTGTGGTTTACAGCTGTATAGTGGTACATAGCATAGAATATAGTGTAGAGGTTTATAGTGGTACATAGTATAGAATATGGTGTATAGTGGTAAATAGTATAGAATATGGAGTAGAGCTGTATTGTGGTTCATAGTATAGAATATGGTGTATAGTGGTATATACATAGTACAGAATATGGGGTAGAGCTGTATAGTTGTATATCGTATAGAATATGGTGTATAGTGGTACATTGTATAGAATATGGTTAATAGTGGTATATAGTAGAGAATATGGTGTATAGAGGTAAATAGTATAGATTATGGTGTATAGTGGTACATAGTATAGAATGTGGTGAAGAGCTGTATAATGGTACATAGTATAGGATGTGGTGTATAGTAGTACATAGTCTAGAATGTGGTGTATAGTGGTATATAGTATAGAATGTGGTGTAGAGCTGTATAGTGGTACATCGTATAGGATATGGTGAATAGTGGTACATAGTATAGAATATGGTGTCTAGAGGTACAAAGTATAGATTATGGGGTATAGTGGTACATAGTATAGAATGTGGTGTATAGTGGTACATATTGGTACATAGTATAGAATGTGGTGTAGTGGTAAATAGTATAGAATATGGTGTATAGTGTTGAATGGTGTAGAGCTGTATAGTGGTACATAGTATAGTATGTGGTGTATAGTAGTACATTGTATAGAATATGGTGTAGAGCTGTATAGTCATACATAGTATAGAATGTGGTGTAGAGTTGTATAGTGGTACGTAGTTTAGAATATGGTGTATAGTGGTACATAGTATAGAATATGGTGTATAGTGGTACATAGTTTAGAATATGGTGTAGAGCTGTATTGTGGTACATAGTATAGAATATGGTGTATAGTGGTACATAGTATAGAATATTGTGTATAGTGGTATATAGTATAGAATATGGTGTATAGTGGTATATAGTATAGAATATGGTGTATAGTGGTACATAGTATAGAATATGGTGTAGTGTTGTATAGTGGTACATAGTATAGAAAATGGTGTAGAGCTGTATTGTGGTACATATTATAGAATATGGTGTATACTGGTACATAGTATAGAATATGGTATATAGAGGTACATAGTATAGAATAAGGTGTAGAGCTGTATAGTGGTGCATAGTATAGAGTATTGTGTATAGTGATACATAGCATAGAATAAGGTGTAGAGCTGTATAGTGGTGCGGAGTGTAGAATATGGTGTATAGTGCTACATAGTATAGAATATGGTGTATAGTGATATATAGTATAGAATGTGGTGTAGAGCTGTATAGTGGTACATAGTATAGAATATGGTGTATAGTGGTACATAGTATAGAATATGGTGTATAGAGGTACATAGTACAGATTATGGTGTACAGTGGTACATAGTATAGAATGTGGTGTATTGTGGTACATAGTGGTACATAGTATAGAATGTGGTGTAGTGGTACATAGTATAGAATGTGGTGTATAGTGGTATATGGTGTAGTGCTGTATAGTGGTACATAGTATAGAATGTGGTGTAGAGCTGTATAGTTGTACATAGTATAGAATATGGTGTATAGTGGTACATAGTATAGAATATGGTGTATAGTAGTACATAGTATAGAATATGGTGTAGAGCTGTATAGTGGTACATAGTATAGAATATAGTGTAGAGCTGTATTGTGGTACATAGTATAGAATATGGTGTATAGTGGTACATAGTATAGAATATGGTGTATAGTGGTACATAGTATAGAATATGGTGTATTGTGGTACATTGTATAGAATATGGTATATAGACGTACAAAGTATAGAATATGGTGTATAGTGGTACATAGTTAAGAATTTGGTGTAGAGCTGTATAGTGGTACATAGTATAGAATATGGTGTATAGAGGTACATAGTATAGAATGTGGTGTAGAGCTGTATAGTGGTAAATAGTATAGAATATGTTGTATAGTGGTACATAGTATTGATTGTGGTGTAAAGCTGTATAATGGTACATAGTATAGAATGTGGTGTATAGTGGTACATAGTATAGAATATGGTGTATAGTGGTACATAGTATAGAATATGGTGTATAGTGGTACATAGTATAGAATGTGGTGTAGAGCTGTATAGTGGTACTAAGTATCGATTGTGGTGTAGAGCTGTATAGTGGTACATAGTATAGAAAATGGTGTATAGAGGTACATAGTATAGAATATGGTGTATAGTGGTACATAGTATAGAATATGGTGTATAGTGGTACATAGTATAGAATATGGTGTAGAGCTGTATTGTGGTAAATAGTATAGAATATGGTGTATAGTGGTACATAGTATAGAATATGGTGTATAAAGGTACAAAGTATAGAATATGGTGTATAGTGGTACATAGTATAGAATATGGTGTATTATGGTACATTGTATAGAATATGGTGTATAGAGGTACATAGTATAGAATATGGTGTATAGTGGTACATAGTATAGAATGTGGTGTATAGTGTTACATAGTATAGAATTTGGTGTAGAGCTGTATAGTGCTACGTAGTATAGAATATGACTATGTACCACTATACATCATATTCTATACTATGTACCTCTATACACAATATTCTATACTATGTACCACTATACACCACATTCTATACTATGTACCACTACACCACATTCTATACTATGTACCACTATGTACCACTATACACCACATTCTATACTATGTACCACTGTACACCATAATCTGGACTATGTACCTCTATACACCATATTCTATACTATGCACCACTATACACCCTATTCTATACTATGTACCACTATACAGCTCTACACCATTTTCTATACTATGTACCACTATACACTATATTCTATACTATGTAACACTATACAGCTCTACAACACATTCTATACTATGTACCACTATACACCATATTCTATACTATGTACCACTTTACAGCTCTACACCACATTCTATACTATGTACCACTATGTAGCTCTACACCAAATTCTATACTATGTACCACTATACACCACATTCTATACTATGTACCAATATACACCATATTCTATACTATGTACCTCTATACACCATATTCTATAGAATGTACCACAATACACCATATTCTATACTATTTACCACTATACACTGTATTCCATACTATGTACCACTATACACCATATTCTATACTATGTGCCTCTATACACCATATTCTATACTATGTACCACTATACACCATATTCTATACTATGTACAACTATTCAGCTCTACAACACATTCTATACTATGTACCACTGTACAGCTCTACACCACATTCTATACTATGTACAACTATACACCCTATTCTATACTATGTACCATTATACAGCTTTATACAACATTCTATAATATGTACCACTATACACAACATTCTATACTATATACCACTATACAGCTCTACACGACATTCTATACTATGTTCCTCTATACACCATATTCTATACTATGTACCACTATACAGTTCTACACCAAATTGTATACTATGTACCACTATACACCACATTCTATACTATGTACACAATACAGCTCAACACCACATTCTATACTATGTACCACTATACACCATATTCAAGACTATGTACCACTATACATCATATTCTATACTATGTACCTCTATACACAATATTCTATACTATGTACCACTATACACCACATTCTATACTATGTACCACTACACCACATTCTATACTATGTACCACTATGTACCACTATACACCACATTCTATACTATGTACCACTGTACACCATAATCTGGACTATGTACCTCTATACACCATATTCTATACTATGCACCACTATACACCATATTCTATACTATGTACCACTATACAGCTCTACACCACATTCTATACTATATAACACTATATATCATATTCTATACTATGTAGCACTATACAGCATATTCTACACTCTGCACCACTATACAGCTCTACACCATATTCTATACTATGTACCACTATACAACACTTTGCCATATTCTATACTATGTACCACTATACACCATATTCTATACTATGTAGCACTATACACCATATTCTATACTATGTTCATCTATACACCATATTCTATACTATGCACGACAATACACCATATTCTATACTATATACCACTATTCACAATATTCTATACTATGTACCACTATACACCATATTCTATAAAATGTACCAATATACACCATATTCTATACTATGCACCACAATACACCATATTCTATAATATGTACCTCTATACACCATATTCTATACTATGTACCACTATACACCATATTATATAAAATGTTACACTATACACCACATTCTATACTATGTACCACTATACAGCTCTACACCAAATTCTATACTATGTACCACTATACAGCTCTACACCATTTTCTATACTATGCACCACAATACACCATATTCTATACTATATACCACTATACACCATATTCTATACTATGCACCACTATACACCATATTCTATAAAATGTACCACTATACACCATATTCTATACTATGCACCACAATACACCATATTATATACTATGTACCTCTATACACCATATTCTATACTATGTAACACTATACACCATATTCTATAAAATGTAACACTATACACCACATTCTATACTATGTACCACTATACAGCTCTACACCAAATTCTATACTTTGTACCACTATACAGCTCTTCACCACATTCTATACTATGTACCACTACACAACATTCTATACTATGTACCACTATGTTCCACTATACACCACATTCTATAATATGTACAACTATACACCATATTCTATACTATGTACCTCTATACACCATATTCTATACTATGTACCACTATTCACCATATTCTATACTTTGTACCACTATACAGCTCTACACCGCATTCTGTACTATGTACCACTATACACCATAGTCTATACTATGTAGCACTATAAACCATATTCTATACTACGTACCACTATACATCTCTACACCATATTCTATGCTATGTATCACTATACACAATACTCTATACAATGCAACACTGTACAGCTATACACCATATTCTATACTATATACCACTATACACCCTATTGTATACTATGTACCACTATACAGCTCTACACCATATTCTATTCTATGTACCACTTTACAGCTCTACACCATATTCTATACCATATACCACTATACACCATATTCTAGACTGTGTACCACTTAACACCATATTCTATACTATGTACATCTAAACACCATATTCTATACTATGTACCTCTATACACCATATTCTATACTATATACCACTATACACCATATTCTATACTATGTACCACTATAAACCATATTCTATACTATAAACAACTATATAGCTCACCCCATATTCTATACTATGTACTACTATACACCATTTTCTATACTATGAACCACTATACAGCTCTACACCATATTCTATACTATATACCACTATACACCATATTCTTTACTATGTACCACTATTCACCTCTACACAATATTCTATTCTATGTACCACTATGCAGCTGTAAACCACATTCTATACTATGTACCACTATACAGCTCTACACCATATTCTATACTATATACTACTATACACCAGATTCTATACTATGTACCACTATACACCATATTCTATAAAATGTAACACTATACACCACATTCTATACTTTCTACTATTATACAGCTCTACACCACATTATATACTATGTACCACTATATACCACATTCTATACTATGTACCACTATACAGCTCTACACCATATTCTATACTATGTACCACTTTACAGCTCTACACAACATTCTAGACTATGAACCACTATACACCATATTCTATACTATGTACCTCTATACACCATATTCTATACTATGTACCACTATACACCACATTCTATACTATGAACCATTATACAGCTCTAAATCACATTCTATACTATGTACCACTATACACCACATTATATACTATGTACCATTATACAGCTCTACACCACATTCTATACTATGTACCATTATACACCATATTCTATACTATGTACCACTATACAGCTCTACACCACATTCTATACTATGTACCACTATACACCATATTCTATGTACCACTATACACCACATTCTAGACTATGTACCACTATACACCATATTCTCTACTATGTACCTCTATACACCATAATTTATACTATGTACCACTATACACCACATTATATACTATGTAGCACTATACACCATATTCTATACTATGTACTACTATACACCATTTTCTATACTATGAACCACTATACAGCTCTACACCATATTCTATACTATATACTACTATACACCACATTCTATACTATGTACTACTATACACCATATTCTATAAAATGTAACACTATACACCACATTCTATACTATGTACCATTATACAGCTCAACACCATATTCTATACTATGTACCACTATACACCATATTCTATACTATGTGCCTCTATACACAATATCTATATTATGTACCACTATACACCACATTCTAAACTATGTATCACTATACACCATATTCTATACTATGTACCTCTATGCACTATTTTCTATACTATGTACCACTATACAGCTCTACACCACAATCGATACTATGTACCACTATACAGCTCTACACCACATTCTATACTATGTACCACTATACACCATATTTTATACTATGTAACACTATACACCATATTCTATTCTATGTACCACTATACACCACATTCTATACTATGTACCATTATAAAGCTTTACACCACAATCTATACTATGTACCACTATACAACATATTCTATACTATTTAGCACTATACAGCTCTACACCACATTCTATACTATGTACCTCTATACACCATATTCTATACCTTGTACCTCTATACACCATATTCTATACAATGTACCACAATACACCATATTCTATACTATGAACCACTATACACCGTATTCCATACTATGTACCACTATACACCATATTCTATACTATGTACCTCTATACACCAT